>VHZZ01000053.1:293824-309380 GCA_009801015.1 Silene noctiflora | reverse complement strand
GGGTAAAAGGAAGAGGTAAAGTGATTAGAAGATGCAAACTAACGGTGTTATGACGGAAAGTCTTTTAAGGGTATTTTGGGAAAGGAAAAGGTGAATATAGGGGTACCATATGTAGAAACTTAAAATGAGGGGTACCATGTGTAATCTGCCAAAGTTCGAGGGTACCATGGGAAATTTCCGTTAAATTAAAGGTACAGTTAATTTATGCAAATAATTTTATTGGGACCATCTCTTTATAAATCAAATCTAAATAATACCGTGCAATAGCACGGGATCTACACTAGTACTATCTATCAACCAAATTATAATATTATCATTTTTACTATGCTCTATATGAATATTATTATTTTCACCGCTATTGCGGTTATTATTGTTACTTTAATTACTCTGCTATGTTTACATGATATAAATGTAAAATTTATTTATCAGCCAAATGAGAAGACACAATGAGTACCTCACACAATATCACAATTTTCACTACATCACCATGTTAATATCTATCATTATATTTTTCACTACTCACGCTTGTTACTTCACTAATATTTTAAATAAATAAAAAATTCCTTAAATCAATTAGTTAACTAATTGTTCGTACTGTCTAATTTAAGACGAATTATTATAATAATCTAAGTATTTTTCTTAAGTTACTTACTTTTCTAAATTTAAATAGGAGTAATATTTAGTGTAATTAAAATATTAATTAAAGATGCATATTGAAAAAGTAGGCAAAAATGCTTGTGTAAGGCAGTTTAACCCAAATTTATCGTAAAACCGATTTTTTTAACCATTTTTACCTATTAATAGGGTTGTGTTTGAATTCGTTTTACAATTATATTAGTATAAAACTGCTTCGCACAAGACTAATTCAAAAGTAGGATGGTAAATGTCGTACATTAAAGGCTTTGATTTTCGATTTATATATATAGTACCCCGTATTAACTTGTTTTAAAACCAGGGTCGCAACTAAGGCTGAGTAAAAAAATCCATCGAAATCGATCTGATATTCGAATTTTTGGATATCCGTCCCGAAAGTTAAGTTTAGTTTTGGTTTGAATATGGATATGAGAATTAAAAGATTTGGATATTCGATCTGATCCGAAACTATAGTTTTTTAGTATAATTTCTAGAAAATACAATTTTGTTTTACCTGACACAGCAACTTAATTGAAGTTTAAAATATTAGAGAAATATGTAAATGTTATTTAAATTTTACATCGAAAACATTGGAGTAAGAATACTAGAGAACATTATCATGTAAGATAATGAATATGATCGTGTTTCAAACTTAATTTTAAAGTAAAATTTAAGTTATGGATATGCGTATCAGTTCCGCTTATTTTGGATATCCGAACATTGGATATCTAGGCCTTGTTCTTTTGGATTTAATTTCAGTTCATTTCAGTTCGGTTCAGCTTTATTCAATTCAATTCAGTTTAGTTCATTTCAGCTTCATTTAGTTCAGTTAAGTTCTTCTCCCACAAATTAACTCTTACTTCAGTTCACTTTAGCTTAATTAAGTTTAATTCAGTTTTGTCCAACTCTATTAAGTTTAGTTTAGACAGTTTCAGTCCAAAAAAACAGGGCCTATAACATTTGGTTTGGATATGAATATCTGACTTAAACAATTTCGAATATGAATAATCGATCCAAACTAGCGTTTTGGATCGAATATCCAATCCATGCTCTACCCTAGTCGCAACTCACAGGTCACAAGTGACACAAGCAAAGCTTACCAAAATTCAATACGAAGTATCAGAGAACAATTTCACTATAAAGCCGTAAATTCGCCCTTTCCGTAGGCAAATATCTTGCATTTGTTAACCTTCTCTCTAAATTCCGGCTTAAACTTAAAACGAAAATCAAACAAATTCAAACTTCTGTTCCCCCATCATACACGCGCTAAGTTGACGATGACGGAAACGGAGTTAGACGACGCCGTATCATGGCGACTCAATCTGAGCAGCGAGTTCCGACGTCCCGAAACTCGCTCCTCTTCTAACTCTCGTTTCGCTCGCCTTTTCCGTTCTAAGAGTATGCTTCTTTAATTTGCATGTTATATCTACTTTATACTCTATTCTAATCGTAATCTATTTGCATGTTACTGTTATTCTTGTTTAATTTTCTTGGTTTCCATTTTTTACTACTGCTGTAAATTTTTACCTCGATTTACTCTATTCTAAATTCTAATCGTAAAGTACAGTATTCCATCTTTCCTAGAGAATAGTGTATAGTTTACGGTTGCTTTACTGTGTGAGGGGAAAATAAAGTAAGCGTAAACTATTGAAAGCGACGGAGAGAGTACTAATTTAAACAGGTTGGGATTTACTAATTCACTATTGTTTTGTTTCGCTGTAATTTTACTTTTACTTCCAACACGCAAACAGTGGTGTAGGTAGGGGAGCTAGTCGCCCTGGCCCTGGGGATAGGATGAGATTTTCGGAAATTTTAGTTTAAATTTTCCGAAAAATTGAAGTATTAGCCTTCCTAGTTCAAATCCGGGTTCCGCTACTGCACGCAAATCATAGTGATCAATCACATTGTATTTTTGTTTTAGCCGGCAATATTCTTTTGAGAGCCTACCAGTTTGTGACTTAGCTTGTAGAGAAACGGGACCGATTTCTTCTTTTACGGAATAAAGGAGGGAAAATATACCTATATAATTGTTCCGTGAAAGGAAAAGTGGGAGATAAGGTAGAATGACGAAGATTGATACCACAAATCCAATTGAATTATATCTAGTTGCTTTTTTTTTGGTGCTTTTAGGGGAGAAAAACTAGGACTCAAAAGTGAAAAGGAAAAAAGGATTTTCTATGATGAATTTCTAAGTTTTCGGGTTTTCAACGTTGTCTCGTGTGTTTTTGAATATACGAGAACTTTATACCTACTCTCTACAATGACCTTACCAATAATCTTGGTTAACTTAGTCTGTTAGTTTACCTGTTACCCACTCAATTACCCATTTATCCATCAAGCATTGTATGAATCTACGCAAAATTCTATGTATCCGACATCATTGCTTCATGCATGTAAAAGGTATGAATCTACGCAAAATTCTATGTATCCGACATCATTGCTTCATGCATGTAAAAGGTGGTTGCTAAAGGAGATTGTTGATGGCTTCCATGGAATTAAAGAAGGTGACAAGGTGTTTTGGTGGCGAGAATGGAAGCTTAAGAAGGGTGTTGGGAGAAGAAGAGAGTTGCTGGCAGGTTGAAGGAGGATTAAGGTAGAGACTAAATATGGAGTTCGGTGGTATACTGTAAAATTTCAAAAACGTACACCATATGATTTCCCCTAAAAAAAATGCTCAAATCTAATTACTAGCATAAGCTTTTGTTCATATTATAGTAAGTTGTAAATATATTGAAAATTTTGAAACATAACTTGTTGATTTTGATGGTTTACTTGGATTGTAAAAATCCTGTTTTTGATCGTTTACTAGTAAAGAAGTGACCTATCGCTTGTGGTAGTACTAAGTTGCGAAATCAAATGAAAATGATCGTAAAGTGTTATTCTTACGAGGCAGTGGTGCTCAAAGCGGCAAAGCCAGTCAGGTCAGAGGAAAATGATGGCAGTGAGATAACATAAGGAGTGGTGACGAGAGAATGAAGGGACTGTGGGAGGTTAATTGCACTCATATTAGTTTATTCGTTACTCAGTTCTTGAAAGGGCTAATGGTTGGTGAGCATGTATGTCATGCAACCATTGAGGAGGCTCATTGAGAACCCATAGTTAAAATTGTTGCCTTATATATGTTACCTGATTCACTAGTCGATATGTTCTAGTTGATCTTTTCTTTGATGTCCTTGCAGTCTGCAACTCGGCACCACATCCTATCTGTGTCACTATAGTAGTCTGGAGTTTTGCTTCTGAATTTCATAGTCAGCATGTCCAAGCTGAATGATTTTAAGTAGTAAAATGCTGCCAGTTAGATAATTTAGATTCATTTAACATACAAACACATTGTTTAAAATAGTGTAATCAATATATTTGCAGGGAAACAAGGGAAAGTCGCTGAATACTATGAGAAACAGGAAAGGTTGCTAGAAGGCTTCAATGAGATGGAGACTGTCAATGAAACAGGTTACTATCCTGGAAGTCTAACCGAGGTTGGTTACCATTTCCATGTTTCTTGCTAACGGTTATTTGATTCTTCTTTAGACTTTGTCTGAACTTCGTATGACGTAGCAAAGGGATTTTTCCTGTAAGAAATCATTGAAAACTACAAGAGTATGAGACTAGGAGACACTAAAATTATCCTATCATCTTTAACCAGTATTGGACTTCCTTTGGCGATTAAAGCACTTTAAGAAAGTACTTCGCTTTACATAGTATTCTCGTAGAACCTGAGATTATAATTTTGTGTTTGATCTTGTAGACTATAATAACAATTTTGAAACATTAGTGTCATTCTTTTTGCTTAAAATTTCTGAGCATTTAAACACAAAACGTAACCTTTTTATGGCTAATGTTCAAACTTTTCTTCATATATCAGGATGAGATGAAGCAGCTGGCAAAAAGCGAGCGTTTGGCAATTCACATCTCCAATGCAGCCAACGTTGTTCTGTTCCTTGCTAAGATATATGCATCAATAGAAAGCAGATCACTAGCGGTGATTGCATCAACTTTGGACTCACTTCTTGATCTCCTTTCTGGGTTTATTCTGTGGTTTACGTCCCATGCCATGAAGACTCCAAATCAGTACAATTACCCCATCGGAAAAAAGAGGATGCAACCAGTGGTATGGTTATGACCTGGTTCAAGTTTGATTAGAATTGTTAAACTTTCTTTTGGTGTTATTTCAGTGAGGCCATTTTACTAGTGCATAAACAGTTACTTAACATATACAACTCTACGTCTCTGCACCTGCTCAAAGTTGATAAGAGTTTCTTAGCACAATCCATATTTGGAAGGCTTTTTTAATTCTGCATCAACATCTCTACTTTGTTTTTGTTGACTTGTCGAATACTGTGACAGCCTATTCTGGATGCTTTACAATAATACATTCACTTGTTTTCAGTTTAAACCTATGTTATCTTTGCTTCATTGCTTTAACATCTATTACTAGTTGAGAATTCTGATAGCATTTTCTACATGATTTGGTTAACTCCATTACTGATAGCGCTGCCATGATATTTAGAATGTGATAATTGTTGAACTTACTTGGAGTTGATAATGTAGGGAATCATAGTCTTTGCATCAGTAATGGCTACGCTTGGATTACAGATTTTGTTGGAGTCGGCTCGTGACCTTGTAACCAAGGTATGTCTAACTCCTTAACCTGCATAATTGCCAGCTTTAAGGTTAGGTTAGATTACTCGCATACGAAATTCAATAAATTGGCATTTTTGTTGGGTTTTCAACGTTTCATTTCTAATTGCCTAATGAATCGGTGATGCTGTATCTAGACTACACATTTTGTGCATTTCAGAATTAAACATGTGAAAATATCCATTAAATTTTTGTATGTTGCTAGAAGATTCTAATAGCCTTGGCGACAATGCCTTTCTCATTGCTCCAGAGGCAGAAAAAAGGTTATCTGATTATTAGCAACTTATAATATCTAGACCATGCTGGCATGCTACTTTGATGGTTCACTTTATCGTCCATACCTATGCCTGAATGTTGAAACATGACACTCAAGGTGAATCCTTATACTTCTCTGTGAAAATAATATTACATGATGAGAGCAGAGAGATGGACAGGTTCATGTAGCCATACCCTTATTCCAACATTCACTGATCCACATCTCTCCTCTTAAAAGACATGTAGCCATACCCTTATTCCAACATCCACATCAGAGTAGCGATTGTTGGCAAGTCATATTGATTACGGATTAGTGTCACGGCCTTGCAAGTAAACCATGTGCATCTTGTAGCGAACATTGAGCCTAGAATGCATATTCCATTATTGCAGTGTTGTCTCTTAGTAGTCTCTGACCAATTTTTCTGCTTTATTGCTTATTCGTTCTGGTGGTTGCATATCTGCACTGCATTATTATATTAACTGAAGGTGACTCTGATTGCGTTCAGTGGCATCATATGAGATACGGGGCGCACTGTCAAAACTTATATTTGTAAATCTATTAGGGCTTTTGTAGAATACTTCATCATGTATTCCACTGCCTCCACCACTATATTCTTTTCTCCTAAGGTAGACGATGCTTGCTAGTCTTTGTGGCTTCGTTTACTAATTTGTTTTCAATGATGCAGTCGGGACCGAAAATGCATCACAATCAGGAAATGTGGATGGTTGGTATTATGGTCTCTGTCACAGTAGTGAAGTTTCTTCTCATGATCTATTGCCGTAGATTTAAAAATGAGATTGTTAGAGCTTATGCACAAGATCACTTCTTCGATGTTATTACAAACTCTGTTGGTTTGGCGACTGCTGTTCTGGCTCTTCGATTCTTTTGGTGGATCGATCCTACAGGTGCCATAATTGTAAGTTCATTTTCTAAAGTTCTTTATTCCGTATACTTCAAGAGTTATTTGCCTATAGAGCTAAAGATACTCATTTTTTTTTTTCCACAAAATAACGAGTCATACAAAATCACCGTCTTTTTTTGGACTCAGTGGGGGAGAATGTGTACACCCAACAATTTTTTTACTTTTGCCATAGCGGGAACATTTGAGACAATGGGTAAAGTTTCGATTTGCTCATAACTGTTTACTCTACTAAATCAAAATTTAAGGTCATTTCCATTAAATCATAATGCAGATTGCTCTATATACAATTTGCACATGGGCAAAAACAGTAATCGAGAACGTATGGTCGCTAATTGGAAGGACAGCACCACCGGAGTTCATCACGAAGCTAACCTATCTAATATGGAATCATCACGAGGAGATAAAGCACATAGACACTGTTCGAGCATACACCTTTGGTACGCATTACTTCGTTGAGGTGGATATTGTATTGCCAGAGAATATGCTTCTTAACCAAGCACATAACATTGGTGAAACCCTTCAAGAGAAGCTTGAACAACTCCCTGAAGTCGAACGAGCATTTGTACATATCGATTTCGAGTACACTCATCGACCAGAGCACAAAGCAAAGGTCTGACTTCTTCTGGAACCAAGCTGTTAATGGCAACTTTCAACATGTTATTAGCTATGCTTCAGGATTCTTGATGTTCATAGTCATAGGTGTTGACCGATTCCGTTTTCGGGTTATTTGGCCTCCCTCATTCTTAGACCAATAAATCTCTTAGAAATCGGTATTGACTGTATTGTTTTACTGATGCTCTTATTCTAGCTCAGTTTGAAAGACGTTATTAGGTCCTGATCTTTAGAACTTAGTTATATGTACCGAAAAATACGTAACTTAATAATGTAGGAAGTTGCTTACCAACATACCCTTGGTGATAAGTTAAAAGTTCCGGTGAAAGTGAATTCCCGCATTGTTAACCAAACAATTTAGGGATTTCTTATCAATTGGAGGAGTTTATTTCTCATGATTTTGAATTTTATGTGATTTAGTAATTCTCGCATCAACCAAACGGTCTATAAATTGGCTATGTATTTATTAAGATTAAGAAATTGTTTGCATTCATTAAAAAAGGTGCAAGTTAACCTTATGACTTTAATCAAAACGTGATCATTATTTTTAATCATAAATCTTAATTAAATATGATTGTAATTAAAAAAATAATTATTTTTTATAATAACAAAATTTGAAAAAGCAAATCCGTGCAATCTATTTGACGGGTTTGAGATTAATTGAGATTAATTTAAAGTAAAATTGGTATAACATGTAAAACATGTACGAATTGCCGTTGAGGATAAAATGATACACTTTTTTTTAAATGAAAATAGATACAAATTTAAGTGTTATTGAACCACGATCAATTTGACGGGTTTGAGATTAATTTAAAGTAAAAATGGTATAACATGTAAAACATGTACGAATTGCCGTTGAGGATAAAATGATACACTTTTTTTTTTAATGAAAATATATACAAATTTAAGTGTTATTGAACCACGATCAACACTAGGATCGCGAAAAACTCATAAACAAATACGGAGAAGAAAACTCATAAAAAAATACGGAGAAGAATAGTCTTTCCAATGATTTATTTAGAGCCCATCTCTTCCAAATTGCAATATATTTTATATTTGTTTTATTTCGTTTTTATTTTATTTTTAAGATTTTGAAAATTATACTCATCTTCAATAGGTGAAAAGTATTACAATGAAATTCGGATAATTTGAAAAATATTATTTTGTTTGCTTGTGAATTGGTTTTGTAAGTCTGTAAAGTGTCATTTTTTTTTCTTATGGTAAACCGACAAGGGAGAAAAGATAAAGTCATTGTATAGTAGATCAGTATGCTTAATTCACCAAAAGAAAAAAAAAACATTTAGCATTCTAATAACCCAGTCCGACTTGTTTAACTTATTTATCTTTATACAGCTCAATTTCTTACCCAACCCATTTAACCCAAATGACTTGTTAATGCAAATGATATGTTCAAGCTCTTTCACATCTAAGATAACTTAATCAAAGGGTGAAAAACTCTTAATAATTTTCATTTTTAAATATTATGCGGTAGTCTGGTAAAAATGTAAGAATTTAACGTCCCATTTGGGTATTTCTTTAACTTGGTCTAACATTATATATGATACAAGGTCATATAGGCTAAATAGGTTAACGGGTCAACCCATTTAGATTAAATGATATTATTCGTGTCGTAAAACTCCAACTCTAACCCGACCCATTTAACTTTCATGACTTGTATGTGTCGATAAAATTACTTAATTAAATGGGTCAAAATGTCTCAACCTAAACTCGCTAACCTCGTGTCGCATCGTGTTACCAGGTCGATTCATTATTTACCAGCTCTCATAGATAATGGAAGCATATGATATGTGGTTTTATAGGGAGGGCGATGGCCCACGGAGGTCCATCTAGGTGAAGGGCGGTGGGTGATCAGGGAGGGGTAGTGGTGGTGGTGGTAGGTTGAAGTTGGTGGTTGGTGTGAAAGGGAGTCGTGTTTTTTTTTTTTTTTTTGTATCTATACATAGATTTTCCAATGTGATGCGGAAATGAGTAGATAGTTTGGTCAAAAGTATACTCCGATGAGTAAATGATGTACTACGGAAATCAACGCAAAAAACAAGTTCTTAAACGATGAAACCCGAGGGTTGCCATTTCATAGATTATATATCAGTGTCATTACAACTGGTTGTAATTTCTGAGTTTTATGATAAATTTTTCAACTGTTTTTAAAAATATTATGAGTTTTAGTATAAATTTTTTGAGCTCGTTCACTTAAACAATAAGTTAAAAAAAAAAATACAATGCTGCTCAAAAACTATACATAGAAATTCAGTTAATTGTGAGTTTAAGATGCACGTTCCTTTGATCCGAAAATTGGTGGACATCTCTACCTGTAGAGACAAGGGTGTGCAAAATCCGGTTCCGGCGGGAAAATTGGACCGGACAGAACCGGAATCAAGAGAACCACATATACCAATCCAATCGATTCGGTCCGGTCTTTGGACCGAAATTTTCCGACTCAAGTTTTTTTTACATTCCGATTCTGATTCGGATAGGATAGTACACAACCCTATTTACTAGTGTAGTTTAAAAAAAAAAAGATATTTTATGGTGTATTCCTGAGTTTTTCGATTTTCTATGTTGTACCCCTACATTTTTTAAATTCTATGGTATACCCTTAAACTCTATACATTAGTTTATACAATGACCCTATTCATTGTCTTTGCAAGCTTAATTTCTTAATTGATATATTAAATCGTCTATTTATCATTCCAATTACTCGATAACCTACAAATTTACTTATTAGTTCGCCGAATTACCATTAACCCACCAAATAGTATAAGAATTTAAAATTCATCAAATCGCCATTATCATTTCATGCTTCATAACAGAGGTTTTTAATAGTAGTTTGTGCTTATTAAAAGTGATTTATGATGCTTTTCGTATACAATGGTGATACAACATTAATAAGTCAAAATAAAGGTCAAATTATGGTTGTTTTATAATGATAAAGTTAATGGAGATTTGAAGGAGGTTATGAACTCATGATGGAGAATCAATATAAATAACTAAAAGAGGTTTTTTTCGAGACACGTGGTAGTCTCCAACTTTTATAAAACACTTATTTATAAATAATTAATTACTTACATTTTTTTTTATTAGAATTAGAAAATTATACACTTATTATTATTATTAAAGTAAATTAATTATTAACAAGTTTTCTATTAGAATTAGAAAAAAATATGTACAATTTTCCTATTAGAATTATAAATTTTACCCTTATTATTATTTTTAAAATAAATTAGTCATTTACATTTCCTATTAGAATTAGGAAAAATTATTTATTTACAATTTTTTCTATTAGAAACCATTTTATAAAAAAATATTAATTTATGTTAAAAATTAACCACTTTTCATTATTATAAAGTTACCACTTTTAAATTATTATAAAATTACCTCTTTTTAAGATAAAGTTACCATAGTCATTCCCTTAATCCCAATGCTCGATTGAAAGGGGAACTTCATGGAATAGAAGGGAATATAATTTATAAATAAAAAAGGTCCATAATTATCTGAAATATTGGGTAAATGAATCACTATTTTTCTTAATGCAAAGTTATTTTAAATATACCAATATAGTTTATTTCGTAGAGATTAAAAAACATATATCTTTTAATTTTAAAACTCTCGTAAAGTTCTTGAAATATATGGAAGTTCATAGTTGGAATAATAAAACTCTTACCGCTTGAACTAACTCTTATTCTCAAATAAACGTAATCATAACATGTACGTTTTATATAAAGAAAACAAATACAACAATATTGGAGAAGGGAGTAAGGAAGAAAATGAGACAAATAGGGAATAACAAAATAAAGTTTTAATGATTATAATTCATGAACTTTAATCTAAGATCAACATCAATCAAGTAAATATAAACTGCTTAAAATTATCTATTCATTATGGGCAGGACATGAATCTTATACATCGAAGGATGACTTCACCTGGCGTGTGTATTTTTATGAGGGGTTGTGGTAGGGGTAGGGTGAGTTTATGGGGAGGGAATAAATTGCTTGAGGGGTAGGGTTAATTAATCTCCAACGTTTAAGAGTGCAATTTAGGTAATATAAGCAGATAAACAGATATCGATAGGAGGAATTGTTTAGGGATATAAATGGGGTTGGTTATGATTGGTTTAAACGTTTAGTTGGTTAGTTAGGTAGAAAGAGTGAATGCGCATGGAAAAAAGATACGGCGAGGTAATATTAGGACAAATAAATAGATATATTTTAGTATCCGTGTAACGTACGGGGATGAAAACTAGTAAGTAAGAAATTTAGGAGTACAGCCACCATACAATTTCAAAAATATAGAGATACCGAAAAACGCAAAGTAAACGTAGAATATCACAAAAAAATAAAATAAAAACCAAAGAAATCTTTAATCTTTAATAAACAAAAAACAAGGTGGCCACCCAAATTTGTTGTTACGAAAAATCCCCGTCTTTTGTATCTCTATCGCATAACCCTAGGGTTCTACGTATTTTTTCAAACACGCACAAAATCCTCAATCATCCCTTCTCATCGCCGTCAAATTCCTCAATCATCCTTTGCTGTATATGCTCTGTACTCGATAATTTCGCATTTTGGTGAGTTCATTAATTTATTGCTACTGGCATTACATTTCAATCAATTTCTGTCGAGTTTTTTTTTTTTTTTTCGATTTGATGCGGAACTGTTTGAATTCTGTTCATATTTTCTGCCTAATTTCTGTTTACTTCCATTTAATTACATGCTGCTTGATTTGTTTTTGTTTTGATTTTTTGATTGACAATGTTCATGAGTTTGAATTTGGGTTGTTAATTATGATCTAAGTAGTTAGGTTAGTTGATATATGAGTGGACTTTCTAAGAATAGCATGAGACGGTCTTTCGAGAGATTTACCGAATGTCGGTTTGGTTTGGTTTGGTTTGTGGTCGGTGGATCTTATTTCTTAGCTGAAGTGTGCTGTTAGAATGGACTGTCTCCGTCGCAGTGTAATTTGAATGAAGCGGAGTTTTGAGTTGGGTGTTATTGATGCAAGCATGTGATGTTTTGACGGCTGCTTGTTTGATTAATGTTAGGGTTTTAAGGTGGAGAGGTATGCAGCTTTGAGTTTGAGCTTGTGGGTTCTTATTGTTTATTACTTTTAGGTGCAGGGGACGGGGTGTTTTAATGGCACTGCAGTGCGGTGAAATTTGGTGAAATTGGCTGAGAATGAGATGACGGCATTCATGGTGTAACAGCCGTCTCTTCAAACAAGTACTCTGATGGATGAGGTAAATACAAAACTTTGATCTGCTTCAGTTTATAAGGCTGTTAGCGAACTTTTAATAGATTGGAGTATAGGCTTTGCTTATTTTGCGAAGGTGCAAGGGGCACTCAGGTGATTGAGTCCCAAGGCGAACCTTTTAGTTAAGGCTGAGGCTCGTTACTGCACATTTGGCATATCTTCTATATCTAGATCGATAAGTTTGTCATTTCTTTTCCACATTATTCCTAACTTTTACCCCTTTATATGTTGGCCAACCTCAAAACTTCTAAAAAGGTATAGTTGCCCAAAATTTTATTTGGAAAATACAAATTTGTTACCAAAAATAGCGCACTTCGCGTCCAAATGGCCTTGCGCGCTGTTGTTTTGTCCCCTTAGCCCCTCGGTGCCTTGTGCGTATTTAAATTAACATTTGTTGGATACTTGGATGTCGGAGTAAATTTACTCTAGGGATATTTGATTAACTGCAGCCTTCAACTATTTAACTATCATTAAGAAAACTAACGTTTGGGGAAACAAACATTTATATTTCCTTTGTTTTCTCTTATGAACCAACTCTAGTGAGATGACTACTTTTTCTTGTAGCTGGTAGTTGTCAGCTGGTTTTTATCTGAGGGGCCTCAGATCGCTGGACGAGAGGAAAGTACATGATAGCTATTTTGAGGAAGTCATATTTCACGGGGTTTTGGCAACTTGAGGCGTGGCCTCTTAGCTTTGGCGTAATAGAATAAGGGGAGGGGAATTAATATAGCAATGATGATCCATGATAGCCAACTCCAAATCTTTTTGGGATCAAGGCTCTGTTTTTATTTTCCTCACATTTTAAACACCTACTTATATTTTCTTTTTTAGCATATAGGTCCTGAATCCATACAAGAAGCCGTGTCTGGATGTATTTTAAATTTATGAATAGCTTTAAGATGTTATTTTTTATACACTATGTTAGAGTATTTTTTTGTTCGTGTGTAAAAATGGAGGACACATTTTCCCTAGTTATCCGATATGTACCCTATTTTTCCTACATAATGTCTACTGCTGTACTGACATATCCGATATTACCCTTTTGAAGTTTATGTGTTGCCAATATGCCATGGGAAATGTAATTAGCTACTCATCCATTTTATGCATCATTTGATTCTCATGGGCCAAGTATTTGAAATTGTCTTCATATAGATTATAGTTGTCTTTTGTGAACTTTGGTTTTGATTGTTTTTTTTTTTTTTTTTTTTTTTTTTTTTTTTTGTAGTCTACTGAACCAACTTGATCAACATATTGCATACCTGTTCGCTGTTGTTGTGATTATATAATTGTCAAATGCTCTTGTTTAAACAGTTAACTATGCCGACATTACCAGACAATCAGAGAAGTCACCTGAATGTGACTATGAGCAGAGCTGATCCTTCGGTATCTAACACGTTAGATGGATTTCCTGAACTTACAAATGGCAATCCATGCCAACTTCCTTCAAGTGCCCAAAATACTTTTGTGGGATCTTATCCAATTTTACACGGTCCTGTGGAACAGGAAAGGTTGATATCATGTAATTTAAATGGGCAGTTGGAACCCGTACTAAAGAGTGTGAATCCGCTGCATCGTACTGAACCTATTCAAGAAGCTGGCCGTAAACAAGGTTTGCAGTTAAATTCAAGCCATCAAGTATCAGCATTGCCATATAAAAGGAAAGTGATAACTGAACGCACAGAAGATAATCAAGGTCTTCAAAAGATGTTTGCGTCTAATAAGAGAGTGATGCAGGTGGGCCCCTACGCTACTTCCCCTAGTGCTTTACAAGTATCAGCACCAAAGAAGAATTCTTCAAAGGCAGCCTCTGGTAGAAAGGTGGTGCACATTGAACCCTTCGTAAATGATTCTCGATCAAATGTTACGAAGAAAAATCTACAATCACAAGGGGCCCTAAAAGGCCAGACAGAGTCCCATGATTCTGTGAGAGCCAAGCTGAGGGAGTCATTAGCTTCTGCACTTGCCCTAGTATCGCAAGAGCAAGAAGGTTACCCAGATGAGATGATCAAGATAGAAAACAACGTTACAGCTGGTACTCGGGATGGACCAAAAGAGCATAAATCTTTGGATTGTCCATCGAGCAATGCAGCTGCCCCTCCAGAATCTACTAACGATGGACAGTCCCATGTTTCTAGCATTCCATCTTCCACTGTTGGGTGCACTGTTGACGATAAAACATCATTATCATTTCAATCAAAAGAGATTTTTGGAGAGGCATCACAAACAGAGAGCTTCTTGGGGACGGACTTCCAGTGTAATTCTGTGTTACCTGGTGATGACTCCCTTTTTAGCAGTAGCATGTATTTCAAAGATGATTTCTTGCAGGGGAATGGCCTTTCATGGGAGTCGGATCTTAGTTTACCAATCCCAAATGTGAAAGAAACTGAAAATGATGTAAAACCTGAGCCAATGAATGTAGACCTAGCTAGTGATTTATCCAGAAAAACGGCTGAATCTCCAGAATCTGTAGCTCTTGCAATCGAGTCAGAACTTTTTAAATTGTTTGGGGGTGTAAATAAGAAATATAAAGAGAAGGGGAGATCACTTTTGTTCAACTTGAAAGATCGTAACAACCCTGAGCTTAGAGAAAGGGTTATGTCAGGTAAGCTACCTCCTGATCGTCTGTGCTCAATGACAGCAGAGGAGCTTGCTTCGAAGGAGCTTTCTGAGTGGCGGATTGCAAAAGCTGAAGAGCTTGATAACATGAAAGTTTTACCTGAAACAGACGTTAACATGAGGCGCTTGGTGAAGAAGACTCACAAAGGCGAATATCAGGTGGATTTTGAGCATGATGTTGGTACTTTGGAGGAAATACCAAGTGTAGCTCCTTCAAAGCGATTGAAGATTGACAAATCTGATGTTGAAGCTCCTAAAGCTGAAAAAACTAAGGCAGATGAGTGTGAAATTACTTTACCTAGTGATGGGGCTGATATGCAAGGGTTGATGAGTGATGAATTGAATGATCTGCCTCCAGTAATTTCCTTGGATGAATTCATGGAGTCACTCAATAAAGATCCACCTTTTGAGAATATACATGTCGATTCTACAACCTCCAAAAGTGAGGCAGATAAGGAAAATGTGGGGTTGGGCTCGAGGAATTTGACACCTATAGAATCACCAAAATGTCTAGTGAAGAAAATTTCTCCTGAAAAAGGAGAATGTAATAAGGAAAGCCCCAAAACAGATGGTAATAAGAGAGTGACTGTAACTCTGAAACCTAACTCTGC
>VHZZ01000053.1:239516-256305 GCA_009801015.1 Silene noctiflora | reverse complement strand
GCATAGTTGACCATTCACATGCTTTGCATCGACTAAACTAAAACGATACGAAGACTTATACCAATCTAACCCCGCCATCCTTGTGGTTCGACACCTTTATTATACTACTTAATTTGTTTTTTTTTTAAATTGTTTTTGATCGGGAGTTGACGGCAAAATCCCGTTATCAGTCCTACATGCTAAGTATTGTAACAATCGGTATATATGATATTGATATTTTCCAGCCTAAAAATAATATGTCCAACGTATGGGCTGGTATTACTTATCAGTCCAAAACCATTATAAGAGGGACATCAACAGCAGTAGGTAATGGGCGTAGGACACTCTTCTGGGATCACGCTTGGGTCAACGGATTATGTTTGAGTGACCACACTTTGGCTCCTATACCTGAGGATATTCTTGGCGCGACAGTTAGTGAGATGTGGTGCGAAAATATTGGATGGAAATGGGATATTTTTTCCAATTTTTTGCCACAGTACATTCTTCAAAAATTTGCGTCCATCTCACTTACTAATGATCCAGATTTGGAAGATACCCTATATTGGCAAGGTACGTCTTCGGGTAAGTTTTCTCTTAAATCTGCTATAGGATTTCTCAAGGGTTACGATAGTACTGGTGCGCCCGAGTCTACTACCTGGCGGACTATTTGGCGTTTACCGGTTCAGCAGCGAGTTCGTATGTTCCTTTGGCTAGCTGCGCACGACAGACTTATGGTGAATTAATTTGGTGGGAATTGATAACGATAATACTGCCTTTTTCAACTCGACATTTACCGACTGGGTTGCGAAGAATGCCAGTAATAATGTGACAGTATCGGAACCAGACTGGCCAATTTATTTTGTTATTACTTGTTGGTGGATTTGGAAGTGGAGGAAGAATATTGTCTTTGGCCGAGCAAATGACAATCCAACGAACCCTCAGGTTTTTCTCTATCAGCAATTTGAAACTACTAAGAAGGCCTTTGACAGATTTGATATTTTTATCTCGAAGCCTAGAGACTCTCATGTGGAAATATATGTCTGTTGGCTCCCTCCACCCCATGGGTGGGTTCAGCTTAATACAGATGGTGCCTCTAAAGGTAATCCGGGTCGAGCAGGAGGAGAGGGTGTTTTCCGAGAAGAAACGGGTAACTTTATTACAGCTTATTATTTTTCTTGTGGCATTTGCACGTCCATGAAAGCGGGACTATTGACTCTGTTAGCTGGGCTAGAGAGAACAAAACCGTTGCATATCACGAAACTCATCATTCATATGAATAACTCACCCTGTGTTGATCTCATCAATAAAGACTAATTAGTTAACAACAATCTCAAGTTCATCGTCAAGCGTTGCAAGGAGCTAATCAGGGAGAATCAGTGGACTGTTAGATTGGATCATACCTATAGAGAAGCTAATCGAGCAACTGATTTATTAGCGAATCGTGGGATACTCTCTAGCACCTTACCCACTCATTTAGATTTTCCTTTTGCAGAACTACGTACTGTCCTTCAGGATGATATTTTTGGGGTAGCCACTCCCCGTGTAATAGCTAGTAGTTAACTTTCGGGGCTGAGCCCCTCTTATGCACCAAAAATATATATATATATATATATCCAATGTTACTACAATTCTTTTTACTATTAACATAATTACTTTTACTATTTAGGTATGCAATTTCAAGAGATTTATATATTTATATTAATATATTACATATATGCATTAAATCAAATCGAAATAATTACGAAATATTAACCTTTTAATAGTTTTCAAAATATAACATACTTATATTATATTTGTTTATGTTAAATAATTAACATTCTTTATACTAACTAATATCATAAGGGTGACATGTTTATTCAAGGAAAATCTTCATATTCTGGTGTTTTCTAAATTTATATTTCAACCAAAATTATATAATATTTACATCGAAATTCCTTGTTCAGATCTATCACAAAGCGCTATCGATTAAAACTATATAGTATAATTAATTTTTATTTAATTATATAAAAGTTTGATTTTACTTAGTAAATAATTCAATTCAACTCTATCGAATTTTCGCCGAAAAGAATCCGAGCCTAAATTCATTTTACCTTGTTTCATGGGATGTAAAATGAAAAGAAGCATGGTCACCCAAAGAACAAGTGAACAATTGAGAGCCACAAAAACCAACAAAAATACAAAACAATGAAATTACAAATAATCTTCACTCAACAAATCGTTTGGCCGCAAATAGATAGACACTTGTGTTGTTCACTTGTTCTCTCTTCCTCTGTCAACTGAAATAATCACTACCCATTTCAGGTACATGCATTTGTTTATACAATCTTCATTTATGTTTGATGTTGATTTTGTTACTCAGTATATGATTCTCTGTTGTTTTACAGTTTTCTTTGTAAATTGTAATATTCTTGTTGATTATTGTAGTATAGTTGTACAACGGATCCATACACAACCCTATTAGTCGGTAAAAGTGGTTACTAAAAATCCCATTTTACGATAAATTTGTAAAAAACCGACCTACACAAGTATTTGTGGTTCAACAAATATTAACCATTTCAGTTGGTTTTGCTTCAAACGGGTAATTTTGGTCTGAAGCAAAAAGACAAAATTTTGTAACCATTTTACAGCCAAATATCACCACTATTGAAAAAGTTACCTAGGTGACTGTCTGAAACAAGAATTTTGCGTAATCAGTAAACTTCTTGAGGTGTTTTAAGTGGTCTAAATTTGCTTGTTTTCGCATTGGTAGTACCTGAAGGGTTGTGATTGTGTTTTTATCTGCAATGTTTTTGTTTCTTGATTGTGCTTTCCCTTCAATGGACCTGGTTTTCTAATAGGTATGTTAAGTCGAAAAATATGTAATTTGAGTAGAAGTCTAACTGAGAAATCTCGAGCAGATTCTGGAAGAATCCCTTCGTACAAAGTGGCTCATTTTAAGCTTTGGAGTTGTACAGTTCGTGTCTGATGGTGTTGCTTATTCAGGCTTATGATGGCCACGGCTGCTGTCGTTGGGATTAGTGCTGGCAAAAGGATGTTGACTTCTTCTTTCTGCTGCTCAGATCTCACAGAAAAACTCTCTTATGCTACTGACCAACAACCTCAAATCCCTTCCGCCAAAAGTGTGATTATTGCCAAGAAAACGAGTTTTAATCCTGGTGGGGTCCGAGGATCGTCTCCTAAAGCCCTTAAAGAATGTATAGATGGACCAACAATTCAACATTCTGAACCATGGGTTCAGAGATATCCCCCTTCTGAAGAGGATTCGTGGGAACCTGAATCTTCTATTAAGGCTCTCCTTTTGCTACAGAAATCGATGCTGGAAAAGCAGTTGGAGCTATCCTTGGACAACAGTGGCATGACTGATAAGTTTAGGGAACGTGCTAACAACGAACTGAGGGTCACATCCTCTGGGATACCTGCCCGAGTACGAAGGATGAACTCCAAGAAGAAAACTCAGAGCAAAAACTCCATGATACATAGTCATGAAAAACTTCCTGCACTTACTGTAAGCCCCGAGCTTCTCCAGAGTCATATGGTTGGTTATGTGAGGGGTGTGACAACTAACGAATTGTTGACTCATGCTCAAGTTGTTAATTTGTCTCGAAAGATCAGAACTGGTCTTTTCTTGGAGGAGCATAGATCAAGGTAAGTAAGTAACTTGTTTACTGAATGAGTTATTCATTTTGTTACTGCTGTATGATTTATTGCTGGGTAGTGTTTTCGCATTCCTGTTTACTGAATTTCTAAAGAGACTTAGTTTCTAGTGAGTTCTCTAAACTTTATATTTGCGATTTTTTTTACTTGCCTTTATTCATTTTTTTGTGCATATTGCTTAGGCAATGAAGTCCTTGACTAATGTACTCCTAAGTCCTAATTTCGGCTCAAAACTCGTCAATGGCTGAAACTGCCCTTGCTTAAGCAAAATAAAAAAAAATAAAGACTTTGTGTTGCTTAACATCATTAATACTCCGTATTTGCTAAACTTTGTTGAATTTAAGCAAAATAAGCTATAATAAGCTCTAGAGAACATACTCAATGTCCAGATCAAGAAATGGATAAATTCCAGCCACTCTTGTTTTGAGTATCATAAAATGCACCTCGTGTCTCATTTTTGTGTTAGCTGTACCATAGCTTTTCAATCTCCGGATGCTGGCTAATTTCTCATGAAGGATGTTCTTGTAAAATTTTGTTCACTATACATTTGCAGACTGAAAGAAAAACTAGGGTCTGATCCTTCAGATGATCAACTTGCAATGTCCTTGAAGATGAACCGAGCTGAACTAAGGTCCAAACTGATTGAATGTACTCTAGCAAGAGAGAAGCTGGCTATGAGAAATGTTCGCTTGGTCTTGTCGATTGCTCAAAGATATGAGAACATGGGTGCTGACATGGCAGACCTTGTCCAGGTGTTGTTACCTTTCAAGCTTTAGATTACATCTTCTAGCCTGTCTACAATGTCTTCAAATATGCTTAAAACTAATGTATTTCTGTACAGGGAGGACTCATTGGACTACTTCGTGGAATTGAGAAGTTTGATTCCTCCAAAGGTTTCAAAATCTCCACTTATGTTTATTGGTGGATACGTCAAGTACGTTTAAAGCTGCTCTTATTACCTATGTATTAACTCACGTTGTAGTGCATCATTGTGTGTGACGTGACTAATTGAGCTAATCTTATATCTGGTCGAAGATAGCTAGATTATTTGCTAATTTATTTTATCATAATAGTTGGTGTATGCAACAGTCATTCTTCCAGATGTATATCTATATGTAAACTAAAAAACTCCCTTTCATCTGGATAAGAATTTTATGAAGAAGACTGCAAAGTAGTTGTTTCTCATGTGCCAGACTCTGACTCGCGTGCATGTGTTGGACACAAGGCATAATGGAAGCTCGGAAACTACTATTTTTCGAAATTCTTATAAGTTTTTGGACTGAATTAAAATTTCTTGAGTGTCAGAAAGAGTCTGTGCTGAAACACACTGCACAGCCAGTTTTAGTGTCGAAGACTCAAAGTACCACAGACTAGGGGAGCGTGATGAAATCATATCATTCTGGCTAACAAAGTTCACCATGTTAAAACTTAGAATCTTGTATGATCTATCCATCAAAGCAAGGATTGATAAACTTGCAATGGGGCTACGGTGGACTCTGTACTATTACGTAGAGTTAAACTAGCCTGAATGCCCTAAGCCCTTGAGCAACATAGTTTCTAATTTAATTTGTTGCTCTCTTGCGTTTGCATGATAAAGTTGCCAATACATCATTTTTTTGTTGCTCGCTTTGCACACTCAATGTTTCGAGGCTCTTTTTTGCAGGGTATTTCTAAAGCATTAGTGGAAAGTTCAAGAACGTTAAGGTTGCCTACCCATCTACATGAAAGATTAAGTTTAATTCGCGCAGCAAAAAATAGGCTTGAAGAGAAAGGGATAACTCCTTCTATTGATGTGAGTTTTATATATTCTGGATTAATACTTTCTTAATCGTGAACTCTGTGTGTTTATGTATTCCATATTTGTTCATCTCATTTGGAAGTTTATGTATTCTTAAGATATGACGTGTGGGGCGGGGTAGAGGTTAGACTGTTGGACTTACTAGTTAGGTTTGTCAAAGACGACTCAAATCGACCTATCTTTTAGGAATTAGTATTATGAACTCATCAATCATGGCTTGAAACGACCTTCATCCTAAACGGCCTTCTAACTTAGGGTCAAGACTTTCCCAATACATGGTCCAATACGTAAATGAGATAAATTAGCGAAAATTGTTAAAAAAATAGATTAAATTAGTGAATCTATCCATTGTTGAAATTTGAGCGATTAGATTAGGTTTTAGGAAAATGGGAAAAATAAGAGTTAATTTGATTAGGTTTGAGATTACAAGGGTATTAAATGGAAAGTTAATGAAGTGTATGTCAAAGAGTAAAGTTCGTATGTGAAAAAGTAATTCCATTAAACTATTCTTAGCTCATTTATGATACAAACTATGAAACACTACTGTATTTTAACAATTTGATTAAGTCATTAAGACATCCGAAGATCAGAAATCTTGTTGAAATGTCAAAAATACATATATTTGAATACGAGTATAATTTATACTAAAATTACTACAATGATATGTAAAATCTGGCATGTGGTTCAGTACTTCAGTTATAAAAAACTAAAAAAAATGATATAAAACAACATTATGAAATAATTTTAATAAATATGTTTTTCTCCTAGGAAATGGTAAATAGAAGGTCCAAGAAAACTATACCCTCATTTTACTTGTTTAATTTCTACCCTACTTTCAAGGGTCTAAGTAAACAAATGATCCAAAAGCTAATGTAAACTAATGTGATGAGACAGAGAGTAGTTCTCGTGTGAATAACTTGATGCATCTAGTTTAAGGTTAATTGGTTTTTTTATCTTAATCTGTAAGAGCAAGATTTGATGCAAAGTGAAATGTCCTTTACAAGAATTATTCAGTTGCATCTCATTATCACAGTAACATGTGCTGACATGAACTACTCTTTTCCAGAGGATAGCCGAAACCTTGAACATGTCTCATAAGAAAGTAAAGAACGCAACAGAGGTGAGCTTTTGTTTCTGGTATCATACTTCAAGATTTACTCGCTTTGGAGACTTCATGGTGTGCTCATTGTTCATTTCCCACTGTAGGCGGTCAGATCGGTCTTGTCTCTTGACAGGGAACCGTTCCCCTCGATCAGTGGTCTTCCAGGAAAGACTTATCATAGTGTAAGTTTTTATGCACATTAACGCAGTCTTAGTTCCCAGTTCTCTCCTCCCATAGGCCACAGTATTCCCACCCCCGTCCCTAAATGATTGAGAAACTTAACTGTTAACTTTATAATTACTTTTGACTTGTGTGAGAAAAGGTCTGATCTTTTATAGTTTTACGCGATGGTTTCTTACCCTGTTGTTTATAGTATATTGCAGACAACCGTCTTGAGAATAACCCGTGGCATGGTATAGATGAATTGACACTTAAGGTAAGTGATATCAACTACAGCCTACGCCGTTTAAATTTACGTACAGTCTATTTATTATATCTTGCAGTTTGGTAGCATTTTCATGCATCTTATGAAACGTTCAAAGATAAAAAATCGGACTTTTGTTGTCATTTTAAACATTCGCTTACTCTCACTTGCAATTTATACTGCCATCAGGTCCTAAAAGTGATCTGTGGCTGTGACATAGCCATTCAAATATTCAATTGTGTGTGTAAGGCCAGTTATCTTCAGAGAGCTTGATGACACGTCGGTTGTATGTAGGTAGCGAAAGGATTCTGTTTATGGAGCTCGGGTAAAAGGTAGACCTCAAGTGTAGGGGTTAGATGAATGTAGTTAGTGGCGAACACATTATTTCCGACTTAGATGCGCATAAGTTGTTTTCAAGTTCTAACGCTGTTATAATCTCCTTCATGGGACCGTTAACTTTTCCGCTATGCTTAAGCCTTATGAACAATGACGGATTTAGGTTTTCAAAAAGAAAAATCATCACACTATCAAAACAAAGCTATTATATTATACTAACGTATATGTATTTTTTTAAAAATAAATTTTGAGAATCACTAAGAGAAATTATATACTCCGTATTTTATAGAGGAGAAAACTGTGGAAACTTTTAATCTAGTTAATTCTTCAGACTTTTCATTTCAATTTAAAAAATTTGATAATTGGTATATAACAATGAATTAAAAAAAAGGCTCTCAAATTATACTAGTAAAAGTAAATACGTGATGGCGCCATGGCGGCTCTAAGAAATGAGGTTTGATTAAAATTTCGAAGGCTGGTAACAAATAAACTTTATTGTTGTGGGAATGGCTACACAACAGACGTCCTTGCTGTTGGCGTGGCCATGTGGGTTCAGTCCCTTGTGCACTGAAACGTGAAAACATGTGAGAGGTACATGCCTCCCACCCTAAATGGAAAAAAACTCCGCTACAGTACGTTGTCTTTCTCCTCTATTAACATCCTAACGAGGTTGTTTCTGGATGACCTTTGCAAAAATTGCGCCTAGAATTGCATCAAACGATTGCTAATTTACAATTAAAAGCAGCAGAATGAGGCTAGTGAGCCATTTGTCTTTATTTCATTGTAATGCAAAACCAAAGCATCATGATCGTGAAATAATCATCAAAAACACCGTTGATCAAATATCTGCTTTGATGGCGACCTGATGGCTTACTATATCTATGGAAAAATACTTCCTTTTTAATTTCTGATATAACAGATAACATATTCTTATACTCTGCAGAATGAAGTACGTGATCTTATTGAAACGGCACTTAGGGAAAGGGAGAGAGATATCATACGTCTCTATTACGGCCTAGACGAAGACTCTCTCACATGGGAAGAAATTAGCAAAAGGTGAGCAATCTGGTTAGATAATTTTCTGAAACCGCGTTTTGTCATAATATAAAATAAGTCTGTAATTGCTAACCTTTCCTACTATTCCACTCAACATTAATTTCTTACTTGAGACGGTCTCATGATAAAGTTATTATTTTATTTGTTGCTCTGGCGTCTCTGTTTGGAGTTATAAGTGTATATGGGTAACTAGGTTATAAGAATAAGACCGTCTCAGACCTGGTTTATGCATCATCTTGTTCTGCAGAACAGTCGTGTATATTTTTCTATCGAGTTGACTGATTTACATGGCATAATTTGTACATGTTCAGGATGGGGTTATCGAGAGAAAGAGTAAGGCAGGTGGGACTTGTAGCGCTTGAGAAACTAAAGGTCGCAGCCAGAAAGAGTAGGATGGATGCCTTGCTGGTAAAACACTAGCTCTAAGGATGCATAGTCCATTGTAGATCGTATTCACTGTATATATATAATACAAAATCTCGAACAGGACAGGACAGGACATTCATTTGCTTGAAACTTTAGTGTAAATCACATTTAGAGGGCTGCATTTCAACCTGGCTTGTATTCTGTATTCCGATACGAAATAGGTGGCTGTACTTGTATACCATGCTAGAGATCAGATCACACTACTGTATTTTTTTTCCAGTATAAATACCACTACTTATAAATTATAATGAGTAGGTTTTTTTACATTTTTCTGTTTAATATTGGAAATGTTATCGAAAATATGGAGTCTCATATTGAATAGGTTCTTTAAGAGCTAAAGCTTCGGCATGGAAGGGATGTAAGGCCGAGAAGCGAAGATTAGATTGATCAATAATAATTCCCTATTCATTGAGAAGAACTCAACCCTCCACCAGAAATAAACTTCCGATTTCAAGAGACGACACAATTTATAGAGACGAATTGCAATTTTGATGCAAAATCACAGTTCTTAAGTTACGCAGTTCATTTTCATGCAGAAGACGCATTCCTTCTGTCCATTAAGACCCCTTTTATCCATTTCATATCCAACCGGGAGGGTATGAAATGGATAAGATTTTACGAACAAAAGACTTCCCGTTTTCTTGGGCCAGTAGTGACCACTTCTACAAAATTTTACCTCACCGAGACATTGTTATTCAAGTTACTGAAAGCGATAGCAAAACCACTCTTATGATATACGAAGTAGTTCCAAAACAGAGAGTCCTCCCTTTCATAATCAGGCAATGTAATACTACGGATTTTTTTTCATCATTGAAAAAACTATGAATTCTAGACTCATCCCACTTTCGAAGTCATAAGTTGTAGTTGACGAACCCCACAATGGAGAAATATGGTTCGAATAGGTTAGCTCATCATCACTCGATTAATTTCAGCATAAACAGATTGCGAATGAATATTATAAATGGCAGATTTTATTAGAGTTTTTTTGTTAACATACTTCGTATTTAGTTAGCAATAATTATTTTAAGTGTTTAATAATTGTCAGATTAAGATTAACTTATTGTTAGTTTTCTTTGTAAAATGGTACAAGTTTCCTTATTTTAGAATATATTAACCAATATGTTGGGGTAAGGAGCGTGTTTTAAAACAACATAATAACATATTAACACCAAATATTCTATTTCAATATGTTGTTTTCCAAACACTAAAATTGCATATTTACGGGTCAAATATGCTAAAAACATTGAATATGCTAAAAAATTCAACAATATGCAGTTTACCGAACACCCCTTCTGACTTTACGTCAATCCATTTATCCGTCCATCCATGTTAAGTTGTTGCCCAGCAACAGTGCGGTAGTAAACTAGTAATCAATAATAATCTTCAAATTAGAGCATGGCGCGGTAGAACGATTCATGGAAAATATGGAATCGTCAAGCAAAGAGAAGATGTGGAGTTTTAGGAGCCATTCTACACATCCTAATACCTTCGGTATCATTCAAAGCTTGTGCATTTTGAAGCATGAGCTAACAATAACTCGGTACATAAAGCAAACAAATACGAAAAAAGGATCCCCTGCCTAAGCCCACAGCAAGGTTTGAAATGACTTATTGGCTCCTTAATTAAGAGACGGATTCCACTCAATTCATAATAAGTCTAATAAACTTATTCCGGAAAAGACGAGGGACGAAAAGAGCTTTCAAACTACTTTCAAAAAACCGGCACAGCTTAGTGTAAATTTCTTACAATGAACTATTCGAAAAGGTAGTTCTATCAGTGTAAGGTTTGTTCCTGATCAACAGTAAGAAAAATCCGAGATACCAAAAATGGACAAATTTCCTGACTAAAAAAACAACCAGAAGTAAATGGGCATTTCTATCCAAAAACAGCACACCCCAAGTTTATTTTTGCACCAGCAGTGAAGGACGTAAATGGAATTTACTTCATCACCTGTTTACAAAGAATCATGGTTCTACCTGACAGGTTGCTGATTGTAATGATTCTTCTCTTTCTTTTTCGCAGCAGCAAGCCTTGCATTCCGTGCAGCGGCTTCCGAAGCAGCTGCCTTTGATGCGCCGTCCATCTCTTTGCTTGATTTCTTCTTCTTTGAAGCAGCCAGCTTCTTTAGGCGGTCCTTCACGTCAATTGAGGTATCCTCATCGGCCGGCTCTTTTCCAGCTGATGACTCGGTTTGATCAGGACCCACCTCAGAGCTGTTGGGCTGTTCTTGACTTTCTTTGGCTTCTTTGGAAGTCTTGTCCTTCTTTTTCTTCTTCTTAGCACTTTTAGACTCAACTGTCATGCCGTCATTCTTATCTCCATTGTCGGTCTCTCGTACTTTGTTTTGCTCTTCTGTTTTCTTCTCTTTTGCAGCACCTATAGAAAGTATTCCAGAGTTAATGGCACTCCATTGTATCTTGAGCTTGGATGGCACAACATCAAAAACAGACAAAAGTATAACTGTTAACTATCGACACATCATTACAATTGTGTCTCGTGGGTCTGACTATGATGACCGACATGACACTTGGATCCAAGCAACCCAATATAAAATCCAAGCGATCTTTTCATAGGCATTTGCCCCTGATCCAACCCGGGGATCGAATTGATTATAGAAACACGAGCTTAATTAATTGATTTATCGATTTATCAGGAACGGGGAAAAATAGTATCTAGGCGAGTACATAGATTGATGATCCTTCAACAACAACAACAACAGAGCCTTAATCCCACAATGATTTGGGGTCGGCTGACATGAATCATCCTTTAGAACCGTCCATGGGTGAATGCACACCTCAAACTGCGAAAATATAGAAAATGAAAAGTGAATTGACGATACTTCATATTAGCAAAAATTTTGGAACTTCTTCGCAAAATACCCTCACCAACAGCGGACACTCCCATACCATGTCACATCTGTTACTCGAAGTTGAGTCAAAGAAACATAGAGTCATAGCCTAGTAAGGTGAGTATGGTGTTCCAGTCCATGTAAACGTGATTCAATCAAACTCGAAATAGAGGAATGAATATCACTTTACAACACATAAAGCCTTTGGAAGGTTTACAAGTTAATTCTGAAAGGCACATCATGTCACATCCGTTACTCGAAGTTGAGTCGAAGAAACATAGCGTAGTATGGAGTTCCAGTCCATATAAACGTGATTCAATCCAACTCAATGTAGAGGAATGAATATCAATTTACAACCCATAAAGCCTTTGGAAGGTTTACAACTTAATTCTGAAAGGCATATGGCACACCGACGCAGCAAGGGCCCGTGGCAATAACGCCTAAGGTGCAAGGCTAAGGAGCATGCCTCATGGCTCATGCACATAAGGAGCACCGTTTTAGAAAAAAAAAAAATATTTTGTGCGGAGTAGTATTTAAGATCTGTGAAACAATACCAACTTGGGAGTTTAAAGAAGGATAAGACGTAAGATAGGGACAAAGAGAAGTCTAGAAGCAAAAATTACAGGAAAAGAACATACATGGCACTATGGCAGTGCACCTCGCTAGATGTGCCACATAAGGGTCAGTTAGGAGTTTTGACTAATGCTCACTAAACCGCACCGGAACATTCCCAAGGAACGCTTTTCTGACCTAAGATTTACAAGAGAGTAAGTAGTATATACCTTCACTGTTGTCATTTGATACTCCGAAATCAGCAAGAATGGCATCTAGTTCTGCAAGCTCCTTCTTCTTCCTTTCCTTCTTTGAGAGTTGTCTCTCAGGTTCTTTTGGAAGAGCAGGAGTTTCAGGAACTTTCTTGAGAACTGGTTCAGGGCGTGCAGGAGGCTCAGTTTCATGCTCATGATCTTCCTCAATCTCTTCATCTCCTAGGTCGAGCATATCATCTTCACTTTCACTCTCCTGATATGTTGAAGAGAAATAATCAGTTAATTACTTACCTTGCAGAGTAGTCAACTCCTAAGAGACTAGAATACACCTAAATCAAAAAAACAGTCAGCATCTATCTATCAGCACTATGACCACATTTCTGCAAGCAACTTGAATAAGGTAATGTGGAAGGACAACGTGGTATCGAGAAATAATGGCACTAGAGACATTCCTCTCCTCAAGAGAACCGGCAAAATACTGAAAGAAAAGAGAAAAGGTAGCTTAATGGGTACTGCTACAAGCGAACAGTCATTCAGCCAACTGGGATGCGTCCTCACACTTTTAAACCAAAAAAGCAAAACGAGTTGGGCGTCTTCCCATGGTGAGATTTGTTCCAAAGCATCATAAGTTGACCTAGAATGCAAATTCTCAATACTCAGGACATTTCAATTTATTATCAACACCGCCATGCGAAGTTACCTCGTAAACAATAAAGATCAATTCATACATTCAAATGGCGACAACTACATTTTCTCTCACACAGTAAAGTTTACAAAAACAAGCCATTGTCATAACATGATACTTGCAGCCTCAATTACCATGTTACCAACACCAAAACATAATGATATACGAGAAGTTGGTAGATGGAGATGAGAATGAAGTGGAAAACGCAGACCTCAGGAGGGGGGTCTTTGGAAAGCTGAGAAGGAGTAGGAGCCCAGGCAGAAGAAAGCGGAGCAGCGGTGGCATAGTAATCATCATCATCATCCTCATCAACATCAGCCCAAGAAGTGTTCTTTAAAGGGGTAGGTTGCCAATACACAGGAGGGTCAAGGTCCTTAGTTTTCGACAACGAAACCTTGTTACTACTAGCAGAGGTACCACTCTTCTTATCTTTGTTCTTCTTTTTCTTAAGGGTATCTAAAGCTGCAAATACATTCGAATTGTTGATTGTAAAACCCCCTTCTTCTTTTCTTCCTCCAACCATCTTCCCCTTCGCTTTCGACTTCTATTAACAATTCAATGCCAACTAAAGCTGATAATTTCGGCAAATTTAGATCTAAACAACCAAATTTAACTAAATCAATATATACCCAGAAATTTAAACAGCTAAAACAAATATGGATGAATGAAATTAAAAAGAAAAATGAAAGACGTACCGAAGATACGGAGGTCGGAGCGTGAAACGATCGCCGGCGAACGGTGAAGGGCGGGTGGCGATGGTGACGTTTGGCCGGAGAATATGGTGAATAAGGTAAGGAAGGAGATAGAGAGAGAAATGAGTAACGGGGGAGTTTGGAGTTTGGAGTTTGGATGTGGAGACACAAGTGGGAGGCTAGGGTTGTGTTCTTAATTTGGGGATTTTGATTAATCTCATCACAATATCTCTCACTCTAAATGTAAAAATATTTGGACTATCAATTATTCAATTTTTTTTGGGTGTGTATCGTGTTCCGATTGGTAACTATGGATGTCGATGGATAATAGTTTTGGTGTCAGAACGTTTAAAAAAGCTTGTATTTGTATTTCGGTAGGTGTTATGTGTCATCATAGAGGAATGAGTTTTCGGTTAGTTCTTCATTTCCATTCATTTGTATTTCCGAGATCTAGTTAGTTATAAACGTATCGGGATAACTGTTTTGGCGTCAGAACGCTAAAAGACGCTCATATTTGTTTTTCGGCAAGTGTTCTATGTCATCATATTGTCCTGGTACAACTCGTATTTTGAAGTAAACTTTTTAACATTGACCCTCATTTTTTCACAAAAAAAAATAATAATAATAATATGTTGTCCCTCCTTTATTTCTCTGCTCTAATTAGTATCTCGGCATATCATCAATTTTCACAAATTTGTTGATATATAGAAGGTGTTCCATTTATGGACAACGATTATTTACATGTGAAAGTAAGTTAATCAATTTTTCGATTGTTATCTTCAATTCGATAAACATTCTAGAAATTCACGTGAAACATGAACCAAACCAATGTTGCGTAGTACTACCTTCGCAATGATGCAAATTAAAGTCAAAACTAACGCCACAACAAAAACTGTGTGCAAAACTCTAAACCCGAATTTGAAGTATCTTCATATGTTGACATTACATCGTCATTATTCTCGTATCTCAATATAATTGCAGTTAAATCTACTATATGTTATTGCATAGTGATCCTTTCCACAGACTTGAAACACAATCCTTAAGGACGCACCTGGTCTTCTGCCTCTTTGAAGGAGCGTCATGGCTCATGTGCTTCTCTTAGCTACCCCTAAAACCTAACCGCGCTTACTGACGCCATAATCCACTTTATTTTAATATAAAAAAAAAGTCTTTCATGGACATTTCAAAGTACTCGAGTTTATATGCCTTCTTGTCTCTCTTTACATTACATACTCGACTTTAAAACAATTGAAACAAAATAGATTAAGTAGTATGATGCAAACCGTAGCAAAACAACACAGGAGTTGTGAGTCAGGCTAATCAAGATCAGTCCAGTTCATAAGTCATGAGCATGGTTCAGGCCAGTTCTAAGGCAAATGTGTCTAAGGGAAAGTATAGGGCAAGGGTTCAACTTCCACAACTTGAAAATAGTCTGGATTAGCCACATTTTACTTTAGAAAATTATTATCTGATTATGAATAATGGTTTTCTCTAGAGACTAGAAATCAACTGGAAAAAGTCAGAACTAGTTGTACAGTACATTATCAGAAATTCAAGCAAAAGGCAGTTGTATTCTTCTTTTGAGTAGGCAAGGGCAAGGTAAGTTACAAGGGAGCTTTGACAGGAATCTCAGTTCCATAAAAGAGCCCAAGAAGCAGAAGGGACCAGCTTCATTTACCATTTTCTCACGTTGTTATTTCCTCTAATTACTCTGACAATATAGCAACCTGGCTACTGTAACGTTTTATTTGTTTTTCTCATTTTAACAGTTTGTTTTTACCTCAACTTTTGAGATGTTGTAGCTATTAAACTCATCCTTTCTTGCAAGGCATTGTAAGCCCTAAGATGTAATCTCGAATGTAATTTGAGGAGGCCTATATAAAGCATTACACAAGAATGAAAGAGACAGACCGTTTATGAATGAAAAGAAAACTGAAGTTGAAACTCAACTTCCTGCAAACTTGTGTTAATTTGTAGGTTGTGTTTAAAGCCTGTTCGTAAAGCTTAATTTACCTTGTGAATTCCGTGGATAATATAATCTTGTTGTTTATCCTATTGTTATCCTTAACTTTTGCGTTGTTTCGGTGGAATTTAAAATTAGTATTTACCAATTTTTGTCCTTATTTCCTGTGAATTACGTGGATTTAACTTCAGTCATTCTACCCTTAATTACAAAAATAAATTATTTCCAGAAAATTCAGCATAAATCTCACTTTTGATATTGTAAATTGGTTATTAGAGCTTTGATTGAGAATGGTTGTGAGCTCATTAACTACATTTAAAATACAAAAATAACCCAGTGAGTGAAGGGAGTTAGTTGAAATAAAGTCCAAAGTTAAGGACTTGACATGAGTTTATCAATGTTACGGTGAAAGCCTTAAATATCACGATGAACAACCAGGTTGATCATGGAGGCAAGAGGCAAAGGAAAAGGAAAAGGAAAAGGAACACCACTTGGTGGAGGTGATGGGAAGACATCTTTAGTTCAGATGAAAGCATCATAATGAATGTTTCAAATCTTGAACACACAGATAAACATTTCAAGGTAGAAATTCTTGACTTATCTAGAAGTCTGAATATTGATGATTTATTAAAATGGTTAAGAATTACTCAGAGAGTCTTTGAATTTATAATGATGCTAACCCTTTCAAAGTTGTTATCTTTAAATTAAAAGAACGGATTTTTCCCATGGTACCCTTGTGGTTTGACAGTTTGTCCATGGTACCCCTTTTTTTAAGAATGTGTCTCTGGTGCCCCTGAAGTTGTTTATTTGTGCCAATGGAACCCTTATTGGGTTATGGACGTTAGATTAGTAGTAACGGAGTTAGATTAAGGACAAACAAATTTTGGCGGGAAAATTAGTTTTCTAACAACTTTATTAAAAAAATGAAGTTTGCACCAAATACCCCTGAGGTTTGCAATATAGCTTTTTCTCAATCAGCAGCTATTCATTATCCTTTTTTCACTGTAATACACATTCAACACCTCCTCATAATACATATCCAACACCTCTATTTAACAA
>VHZZ01000053.1:177081-206356 GCA_009801015.1 Silene noctiflora | reverse complement strand
CAGACACGGATATGGATGCATATACCCTCCCCAAACCAAACCGTACAATGCCCTCATTGTACTCAACAGCTAACAACAGCAGAAAAATGGGGAAAAGAGATGCAAACTGAATGAGATAAAGGAGAGGAAGAGCGAGGAAACTCACAGGATAGCGTGATATAGAGACCTCTTCTTGTCTTCATATCAATTACTTCAATTGGTCACAATCAAAACAACTCAAAGCTCTTAGTAATCGATCATAAGTCTACGCATGTGCTACACAAAAGCATAAGTAGCACCATGGGAAAAATCCGTTAAAAGAATATGCTTCACTTTGGTACGAGAACATGAAATAGAGAATGAAATGAACCTCAAAGAGAAACTGCTCAATAAATTTGTTGCTAAGGGTTATACTTAGGATTTATTCATTAAGATATCTAAGCTTAGGCAGAATGAAATTCCCGTTGAGACCTATTTGAGGGATTTTAAGCAATTAACCCTGCAACGTGACATCAATAAGAAGCCTGGTGATATGTCGAGATACTAATGAGAGCAGGAAAAGAAAGGTGGGTCAAGATTAAAAAATTTACGTAAAAATATGAATGGTACTAGTGTAACTTGGACACCACGATGACATATAACACCTCACAAAAACACAAAAAAAAACAAACAAATGTCTTTAAGCGTTCTAACATCAAAGCTGTTATCCCAATACGTTTATAACTAAGTAAATCTCGAAAATACAAATGGATAGAAATAAAGAAATAACCGAAAACTCATTCATCGACATCCATAGTTACCAATCGGAACACGATACACACCCAAAAAAAATTGAATAATTGATAGTCCAAATATTTTTACATTTAGAGTGAGAGATATTGTGATGAGATTAATCAAAATCCCCAAATTAAGAACACAACCCTAGCCTCCCACTTGTGTCTCCACATCCAAACTCCAAACTCCAAACTCCCCCGTTACTCATTTCTCTCTCTATCTCCTTCCTTACCTTATTCACCATATTCTCCGGCCAAACGTCACCATCGCCACCCGCCCTTCACCGTTCGCCGGCGATCGTTTCACGCTCCGACCTCCGTATCTTCGGTACGTCTTTCATTTTTCTTTTTAATTTCATTCATCCATATTTGTTTTAGCTGTTTAAATTTCTGGGTATATATTGATTTAGTTAAATTTGGTTGTTTAGATCTAAATTTGCCGAAATTATCAGCTTTAGTTGGCATTGAATTGTTAATAGAAGTCGAAAGCGAAGGGGAAGATGGTTGGAGGAAGAAAAGAAGAAGGGGGTTTTACAATCAACAATTCGAATGTATTTGCAGCTTTAGATACCCTTAAGAAAAAGAAGAACAAAGATAAGAAGAGTGGTACCTCTGCTAGTAGTAACAAGGTTTCGTTGTCGAAAACTAAGGACCTTGACCCTCCTGTGTATTGGCAACCTACCCCTTTAAAGAACACTTCTTGGGCTGATGTTGATGAGGATGATGATGATGATTACTATGCCACCGCTGCTCCGCTTTCTTCTGCCTGGGCTCCTACTCCTTCTCAGCTTTCCAAAGACCCCCCTCCTGAGGTCTGCGTTTTCCACTTCATTCTCATCTCCATCTACCAACTTCTCGTATATCATTATGTTTTGGTGTTGGTAACATGGTAATTGAGGCTGCAAGTATCATGTTATGACAATGGCTTGTTTTTGTAAACTTTACTGTGTGAGAGAAAATGTAGTTGTCGCCATTTGAATGTATGAATTGATCTTTATTGTTTACGAGGTAACTTCGCATGGCGGTGTTGATAATAAATTGAAATGTCCTGAGTATTGAGAATTTGCATTCTAGGTCAACTTATGATGCTTTGGAACAAATCTCACCATGGGAAGACGCCCAACTCGTTTTGCTTTTTTGGTTTAAAAGTGTGAGGACGCATCCCAGTTGGCTGAATGACTGTTCGCTTGTAGCAGTACCCATTAAGCTACCTTTTCTCTTTTCTTTCAGTATTTTGCCGGTTCTCTTGAGGAGAGGAATGTCTCTAGTGCCATTATTTCTCGATACCACGTTGTCCTTCCACATTACCTTATTCAAGTTGCTTGCAGAAATGTGGTCATAGTGCTGATAGATAGATGCTGACTGTTTTTTTGATTTAGGTGTATTCTAGTCTCTTAGGAGTTGACTACTCTGCAAGGTAAGTAATTAACTGATTATTTCTCTTCAACATATCAGGAGAGTGAAAGTGAAGATGATATGCTCGACCTAGGAGATGAAGAGATTGAGGAAGATCATGAGCATGAAACTGAGCCTCCTGCACGCCCTGAACCAGTTCTCAAGAAAGTTCCTGAAACTCCTGCTCYTCCAAAAGAACCTGAGAGACAACTCTCAAAGAAGGAAAGGAAGAAGAAGGAGCTTGCAGAACTAGATGCCATTCTTGCTGATTTCGGAGTATCAAATGACAACAGTGAAGGTATATACTACTTACTCTCTTGTAAATCTTAGGTCAGAAAAGCGTTCCTTGGGAATGTTCCGGTGCGGTTTAGCGAGCATTAGTCAAAACTCTTAATCTAGCCGTATGTGCCACATCTAGCGTCTAGCGAGGTGCACTACCATGCATGTTTTTTTCTCGTAATCTTTTCTTCTAGTCTTCTCTTTGCCCCTTTGTCCCTATCTTACATGTTATCCCTCTTTAAACTCCCAAAATGGTATTGTTTCACAAATTTCTTAAATACTACGAAATAATATATATTTTTTTAAAAATGGTGCTCCTCATGTGCATGAGGCGTGCTCCTTTGCCTTCTTAGTTTAAAAATGCGCAAGGCGCACCGAGACGCTAAGGGGACTAGGCGCGCAAGGCGAAGGTGCACGCCTTTTTGACGTGAGGCGCCCTATTTTTGATAATAAATTTGTAATTTCCAAATAAAATTTTGGCAACAATAGCCTTTTTAGGAGTTTTCAAGTTGGGTAACATGTCAAAGAGTAAAGTTCGGAATAATGTGGAAAAGAAACAATGAGCCTTGTCCAAAAGATATGGAAAGTGCGTGCTAGTTAGCCTTGTCTAAAAGGCGCACCTAAAATGGTCCGAGGTGTTTTAGCTAGTGCCTCATCCAAGGCGCGCTTTAGGCGCACTCAAGGCGTGCTTTTTTAAACTAAGTTAGTCTTGTACCTTAGGCGTTACGACCCTGGGCCCTTGCTGCGTCAGTGTGCCCCAGAATTAAGTTGTAAACCTTCCAAAGGCTTTATGCGTTGTCAAGTGATATTCATTCCTCTACACCGAGTTTAATTGAACTACGTTTACTTGGACTGAACGCCATACTAGTCTTTGTTTCTTGGACTCAACTTTGAGTAACCGATGTGACGTGGTATGGGAGTGTTCATTGTTGATCAGGTTATTTTGCGAAGAAGTTCCAAAAATTTTGCTAATATGAAGTATCGTTAATCTATTTACTCGCCTAGATAGTATTTTTCCTTTTGCATCGACTAATTAAACTCATGATAATCAATTCGATCCTCGGGTCGGACGGGGGCAAATGCCTACGACAAAATCGCTTGGATTTAATATAGTCCAAGTGTCAAGCCGGACATCATAGAGTCAGATCCACGATACACAACTGTAGTGACGTTTCACTTGTTGTCGGTAATTAACAGTTGTACTTTTGTCTGTTTTCGATGTTGTGCCACCCAAGCTCAAGATACAATGGAGTGCCATTAACTCTTGAATACTTTCTATAGGTGCTGCTAAAGAGAAAAAAACAGAAGAGCAGAACAAAGTACGAGAGACCGACAATGGAGATAAGAATGATGGCATTCCAGTTGAGTCTAAAAGTGCTAAGAAGAAGAAAAAGAAGGACAAGACCTCCAAAGAAGCCAAAGAAAGTCAAGAACAGCCCAACAGCTCTGAGGTGGGTTCTGATCAAGTCGAGTCATCAGCTGGAAAAGAGCCGGCCGATGAGGATGCATCCTCAGTTGACGTGAAAGAGCGTCTAAAGAAGCTGGCGGCATCAAAGAAGAAGAAATCGAGCAAAGAGATGGACGGCGCGTCAAAGGCAGCTGCTTTGGAAGCCGCTGCACGGAATGCGAGGCTTGCTGCTGCAAAAAAGAAAGAGAAGAATCATTACAACCAGCAACCTGTCAGGTAGAACCATGATTCTTTGTTTGTAAACAGGGGATGAAGTAAATTCCATTTACGTCCTTCACTGCGGGTGCAAAAATAAACTTGGGGTGTGCTGTTTTTGGATAGAGATGCCCTTTTACTTCTGGATGTTTTTTTAGTCAGGAAATTTGTCCATTTTTGGTATCTCGGATTTTTATTACTGTTGGTCATATACACTCTGATAGAACTCAAGAAGTATCATTATCGAATTGTTTATTGTGAGAAATTTTACTCAGTTCTGCCTGTTTTTTGAATTAGCTTGAAAGCTCTTTTCATCCCTCGCGTTTCATCTCATATTAAGGAGGATAATGGGTTCGTCATGCTTAGGAGTGATAACAAGCCAAGCTGAGCACGAGCCTATGGTTGTTCAGCTCGAGCTAGACATGGAAGGTGTGGCTCCTGCTCGTCTCGTGGCTTGAGTTGAGCACGATTCATTCAAGCAAGCCAAAAATGCTTATACTAGGGTTTGAAATCTGGTCATTTGCTTGGAATAAGAAGTTAGAAGTTAGAACCAACTCCCTGTAAATAAGTCGGAATAAAAATGATTTAAAAAGGATATGAATTAGCCAAGAAAATCTCGCAGGACCCCTCAACTAAGATTGAAATTAAACTAACAATCCCCCAAGACTATTCGAATAACCCGTTTGTGTAACTAACAATGATCCACTTATTGCATGTGATGTACCCATTATTATTGGCTTAGGTTTAGGTATAAAGGGTATCATATACTCCCTTCGTCCCCGGTCATTTATTTATCATTGGTTTTGACACAAAAATCAAGGAGATCGGAGGGGGCATTTGAGGGTGTTCTTGTTGAGTGACAAGTAAAACGTTCAAAAACATTTCAATATAGGTAAAGTGAGTAAACAAATGACCAGGACGTAGGGGTAAAAGTTAATGAAAAAATATATTTGAAAAAAGTAAAAACCGTATATGAAAAAATAACAACGATAAATAAAAACAAAGTTAATCAAGGATTATTCACGATTGCAAATTCTCATTTGTGACGGGCTCTTTTTCGTTACAAGTTGTGACGCATTCAAATGTGACAATTTTAATGACAAAATATGACCATTATTTAATAGTAACATTTTATGAGTGATTACTTTTTATCTTAAAGTGATAATATTTAGGATCGTAACAATTTAACCGTCACAAGAAAGACCAACCGATTCATGATTTGATCTGCGAATCACGGGGTCCTTACTATTTTATTTCTTGGCAAAAAGGAACAAGTGTTTTGCACCCGTGATCTCTCTTCTGTCTAGGTTAGGTTAGCTGTGTGTCTTTACTTTCAATTCAAACACTATACAATACAATGACATGTCTCAAATAACACCATCTTGTGACTCCCATACTAATAAAAAAAAAAGCTATTTTAATTTTAAATTAATTCAGAAAATGATCAAAAGAATGACATTTGAATTCCTCAAGTGACCATCACAAATACTGTTATGATTATGTAAAACAATGCATGAACAGAGTCACACAACCTTTAAGAAATTAATTATCTCATGCATGTTACAATCAAGAAGCTTAACATCAACTAACAATAATTAATTATAAGCAATTAAACATACAACAAGTCTTTCTTGTGACGGTTCAAGTATTACCCACAGACAGTACTTGACCTGTCGCAAGCTTGCGATGGATATGCCTGTCACAAATGAGAATTTGTGATAAGCATCAGCTAACAATACATAAACTTTTTGACACAAAAATGGAAAAACATAAATCAAGATGGAAACATTTGTAGTAGTTGTTATGGGGACAAGTAGCTGTTCTTGCATTCCACAGAGCAAGAGTTTACACATCCTTCTACTTCCTCTCCTCCTGCATTATTAGATATTGCATGCTAATAAGAACGCGAGGACTAGCTCAAGTGGTAAGAGCTATTTTACTCGAAATGTAACATAGTGTACGTACCTGGATGGTGGAGGGTGCTAATGTTGGTGCAATGAGAAGAAGCACAACCAAGGTTACAAAAATGGAAGGAAGTAACAAAAGTAGAGTTGGTAGGGATAATACAATCCCTAAGACACTCAAATGCACAATAAGAGAGTGTGTGTGTTGGTTGAATAGCACAAAGAATATAGCATGGGATATAACACTCTTGGAATGTTGTACCATTTGAATTTATTACCATTATGCTTAAACACATGACCATTATTAACCTCTTCTTTGTGCTTTCTTCCATCTTTTTTAATTTCTACTCTTTGAGCAAATAAAACAAGGCTAGCTAGCTAGTTTGAGTTTTGAGGCACATACTTTATATAAGTAGAGGATGGAGTGGGTTTATTGGGTGAAGAATCATATATAACAAAGTGTTATATATAACCATCCTACATAATGTGTGTTATTATTGACCTATTTTGAACCTTAACCATCACCTTAAGGTTTTGGTTGGGATGGTCTTATCAACATGGTATCAGAGTCAGATGGCTACGGTTCAAATCCTAAGAGTCCCCAATATCTCACGAGTGAGTTTCAGCACAAGGTATGGAGGAGCATGTGCACTAACCACTCATTAAAATCAAATGACATTCGAGTGAAGGGGTCTGCTAGGATATTAAATATTAACAAGACCTTAACCATCACCTTAAAGTTAAGTGAGATGTCACATGGGACGAGAACATATTAAATCAAAGATAATTTATGGCCTGGATGTTAATGATTTGGATTAACTAGTGAACTTTTTTTGATGTATATTTGTAATAAGTGAGAATTTGAGTCAATTAATCAAAATTGTATATTAATTAGAATTTATAAATTAAATAAAAGAAATGTTAATTTGGCGGTTTATTAATAATCATATTAATTTACATAAAAGAATGTAAAAATAAGTGAAAAAAGAAGAAGAATTAATTGAAACTAGAAAAATTGAAATTAGGAAAAGTACAATTAGAAAATAAAAGAATTGGGCAATTTAAATATACTTTTTCTTTTTACCATTCATAATTTACTAATATCGCCTGAGAAAATGACTAAATTACCCTTCCACCATACTCAATTTTAAAACTCATAATTCCCCTCCTACCTTCATCTCATACTTATCTCTACCATAATCTCTATTAATTTTGCATCTCCAACAATAATGTTTAAAGAATCAAAGCTAAACAATTGTCCATTTCTATTTTTAATTCATATAGTAATATAACTTGTGTAATTGGTAGTTAGATTTATTTTTCGTTTGATGCAATTTGGGTTGAAAAATGAAAAATTACGGTTGTAATTAAAGTTGGAAATCTAAACTTAGGAAAAATTAGAAATTTTTTTGGTGTTGATCAGGCGTATCTCTTAAATAGGACTATACATCCAGATGTATAAGAGGATCGTACATTCAATACAAATCTAATTGAGCTTATATACAATTTTTGAGCTTTTAAAAGTTTTGATTTACATTTTAATTTTTTAGGTGTTAAAATTAAAATCTTATTGAGTTTATATGTATTATTTTTGAGTTTCAATATAATATTTTGAGTTAAATTTTTTTATAAAGACGCTCAAATTCTTTTCAATAAAACTCGTAAAATGTACATATAAACTTAAACTCTTAGATGAATCATCTCAACCAAAACCTCAATGTGATAATACGACCAACCTGCAAATGGAATATCTTTTTCACATCACATAGAGAGCAATACAATGAAGTTGTCGAAATGTTTAACCTAAAACCTACTTCCTCCGTTTTTTTAATGATGTTCCCATTTCATTAAAATATACTCCTTAATCCTTACATATATTCAACAAATGAAAACATCATTAAAAAACGGAGGAAGTATATAATTCACGGTATCTCCGTCTTAACTATCATGAAAAAGTCATTCGACATGAATATTTAAGTTTTACTTCTACTAGGCTAATATGTCTAAATGCGTAGATATAAAGAATGTAAAGTGCCTAACCGACAACAATGCAATGATGTGCGTTAAACAAAACACCACCTTTGTCATATTTCAGCAACTTTAGGTCCAGACCCGTAAAATGGATTTGAACCGGATCATTTGGTCTGGAACTAACCCTTACCCGAATTCTTTTAGATCCGATCCTCAGTCCTTGTTTTTTGAAATTTCAGTCTTTGGTTCGGTCCGATCCGAACAAATGGACCGTAATATATGATTTTTACGTCTATTTATTGAAACTTTGTCGGTCCATTTTGGTAAAAAACCAGAACGGATCGGACCGAAAATTTCGGGTTTGGCCCGGTTCAAGACCGAAACTTTTAGGTCCAGTCTTCGGTCCACTAAATTTATTATTTCGGTCTTCGGTCCGATCCGATCCGGTTTTGGACCGATCCTCAGCCTTAATATCGAAATTGTCGAGCCGAGGCTAGCACTCCTATAACTCCAAGGCATCACATGAAGACAAATCTAATTTGATGTCAAAACTGTGGTGCAGAGAATGATGTACAATCGTAGTTTCATTCATAAGCTTGCTTCTCCAAATGAATATTAATACATCATCCATGTCAAAATTGATGAGCTGGTGTTCGATTATATCAGCTTCCAAAATCTCAACTACTTACCAGGTGCCTTCAGAAAATCAATGAATACGTGATCAATGATGACTATGCCTGGGCCGCACCAATACATATGGACGAGAGAGTCCGGTTTATAAGTCCAAGGACGTTTCATCCCAAAACCAACATGAATCAACAAATAAACATAGACTTTACTCCGCCATGCTGGCCTCGAGGACTTCCGGAACTTGCACCAGCATGGGTTTGGAAGTACGCAGCCTTACGCAAAACATGCAGCAACAAATATTACGGCGAACAACAGAAATAATAGGCACACAACAAATTACATATAACTAGTACTATATTCATTTTAATAATATGTCCAGATGGGAGGCTTGTACATCAACTCCTTTCGAGATGGTTAACCAAAAACAAGGAACCTAAAAAAAACTTCCTTTTTTTTCCGGGGGTAGCCAGAAGATTGGCTGCTCCCTTTAGTCGCCGAATATAGGCAGAAATAACAAGCTATTGAGCTTTTATATCTGAGATTACAGTTATTGAAGAAACAAAAACGAGTCAATTTAGGGTCCATAAGTCACTAGAACCATGACGGATGATTTCAACTACGCAGTTTTACTAATATACCCAGCAGCAATGATCATCCTAGGCTGCTAATACATACATAAAAGGCACAGCTCTTTATTATCAGATGATCACGGTATTTGGCAATTGATTTCATCAATCATGGTAATAATGACTTCATGGTAAGCAATAATAGTCTTCACTTGCTTTATATAGCAGCAAATATACTCTTCTCAAAATTGTTATCACCATTCTCAGACTTGGAAGCATTGTTAGTCGAATTCTCGTGTTCCTCTTCAATTGAGATCTCCTCCAAGCGACAATCGCAGCTGCAGAATGCTTTCTCACCTCTGCAAAATGGTCATAACAAATAAACCAAGCTTACGAAAGGAGGAAAATGTAGCAAATAAAACAGGAAGCTTAATATAACTTGGTAACTCTTGTATGAGACTGCCTCACTGTGAAACTAACCCAAATCACATAAATTATTAGGATTGTCTTTCAGTAAGACGATCTCGTACAAGAATTTGTCGAGTAAATGGGTCTGGGCTAACCTATACATGTATATATCTTTTCCCGCTTCCAGCTTCTTCTTGCAGTGGTAGCAGTAGCTCAAGAAATCATTGGTTGGATATGGTGATGGTGGTGCTAATATCTGGCAATATTTTTCCGAACAAATCAGTGCAGCCTCCGAGCTCTCAGTTTTATTAGCCAACTCAACTCCATTTGGGTGACATTCTAAAACTAGGTCACCGAAAATATGAGTGGTTTTGGGGACAGGACCGTGTGAAATTACACATGTATAATCCTCTGAGAGTTCAATCTCTTCGGGTGACAGAGTCCGAGCTATATTCCCAGAGCCAATTGATATAGGACCTTCATTCAACTTATTCTCAGAACTAGGGAGTAATCCAATTAAATCAGAAGTAGAACCCCCAGGAATACTTTCTTTCTCGAAACGAGAATACGGGGTCCTTAAATCGACTTTCCGAGTTCCCAGCCTACAAAACTCCAATCCTACCCTCTTAGAATCCAAAGAAAAAGACTGGATTATCTCAGAAGGGTCAGTTTCTAAAGGATCTCCTCCAATCTCAAATAAAACATCAGAGCTACCCTTTTGAAGATTAGAAGACCTCAATTTGGTATTGGGAAAAATGGGATAGTTTTTGGGCATCGACTTAGGTGACCCATGAAAATCGGCACACCTGGGTGAATTCGGCCCTTTGCTCCTAATCTGTAAGCCTATCAGAATAGTCTTACTATTAGACAAAGGGATGGGTTTCTCAGGGAGATTCCTACCATCATCATAATCATCAAGAGAATCCACAATGCTACCAAGCCCTACCTTATTACAATCCCAACTCTTTTGATTCCCCTCAACAGACGGTTTCGGAAACCTAAATGAGGTGCTCAAATTAGAGAAGAGCTTAAAATCAAGAGGGGAAGTAGGACTCCTAACTGAGTCACATTCTGAGGAAGACATAGGATTCAACCCAACAAACAGACCAGGTACATTAAAAAAAGCATTGGTCTTTTGCCTTTGCCCTAAAACAACATCAGACTGTAAACGGGTCTCGCTATCGGATCCGCCATCAGGTGTTATATGACCCATTTGTTGATCTTTCTGAGCTGATCTTGTCCTCTTCCTTAACATTTTTCACAAAACTCCTCTTACCTGCAATGTATCAAACATACTGTATACTTAAAATCATTAACTAATTGACCCAGATCATCAAATACCACAAGCTTATTAATTATTATTCAGTAAATGCCAAATAAATTGCATGAACAGTAAGAGCTCATTTCACAAACAAGGAAAAAAAGGCAGAGAAACAATGGAAGAAGTACATGCAAATCTTTTCTTTCTGGTCGCATTTACAATAAAGAAGTACATGCAAATCTGAAACTTGATATTCACCTCAATGTATCAGAAATTTAAGTCAAAAAACCAATTAAATGTCAAGAAATTATACCCAGATTGTTAAATTTTCTCAATTGATTTCCAGATGATACACAAATTTTTAAAAAACAACATCAACATCAGCCAACAACAACAACAACTACAGCAACTTGAAAACAAAGCAAACAACACAGATTACTCAAGAATCAAAACAAAAAACCAAATGGGTACAGGTAAAATAGCATAAAATGAGTAAAAAAGTTAAAGATTTGAGCTAAAAAGAAGAACAAACCTTGGAAAATGACTAGATGAAAATGGTATGTTGATGAAGAAAAATGAAAAAGAGAGAAGACATAAAAATAAAACCCAAGAAAGAAAGAAAGAAATAAAAAAAGGGAAGAAGTGAGTGATAATTATTTCTGACAAGGTCTCTCTCACACTAATAATAATGAGGAAAAAGAGAGGACTTGCAGGAAAAATTAATAAAACAAAGAGAAATAATAATAAAAAGGAAAAAAAAAAAGGGTAAAAGAAAGAAAGAAGCAATAAAAACTTGTCTTGTATTGTACTACTTCTACTCTCTCTTTCTCACTGTGAAATGCATCAAAATCAGCTAGCAGTCTGATGTTTAATAAGTGAGGAGAGAGCTTCTCAAATACTCGCCCCGTCTCCATTATTTGTTGTCCTATTTTATTTCAGAGTGTTTAAGTCAATTCTTATTTTTTCTATTTTAGAAATGCATTTGATGAGATCATTCACACTTAATTTGGTCTATTTGTCATCTAATAATTGACCCTCTTCTTTTTCCTTGGTCTTTGTGCCAAAATAAAAGGACAACTATTGACCGAGACGGTGGAAGTAGTCTTAAACGTTTAGTCTTGAGTAGTACTCCCTCCGTCCCGGTCATTTGTTGTCCTTTTCCATTTTGGGGTGTCTCAATCATTTGTTGTCCTTTCTATTTTAAGATTGCATTTGATGAGTAATTTGATCATTCATCTTCAATTTAGTCCACTTGTCATGTTATAATTGGTTCTCTCCTCTTTCCTTGATCTTTGTGCCAAAACCAAAGGACAACAAATGACCGGGACGGAGGGAGTATCATTTTGATTTGTTTTCAACTTAAGATATAGAGTTTTTTTGGGGTGAAGTTATACTAAGATAAAACCTATACAAAATGTGTGATATCTTATCGACCACAAAACCATACCATCTCCATGTAATAGTTATGGTTAAATTTAAAAGAAATTTTTTAATTGAATTACTTTATTTTTTGATCATTTATATTATGGAGTTATCAGTGCTTAACTTTTACAATTAAAACAGGGCATCTTAATTACATTAGTCGGGTACTCGGCCATGCGGTTATGATAATAATAAGTTATTATGAGATTGTTAGATCATTTTGAGATAATATCTAAACCGTCGAAAGAAAAAAGAAATAAAAAGGATCTAGATTGCAAAACCAATGATAATAGGGTGATGAAAAAAGGGTGATTATTCCATTATTCTAATAGTTGTATAATATTATTTAAATATAAAAAATATACTAGGAAGAACGTAGTCAATGGACAGTAGGATACTTTATTTATCTGACCGCCTTCAAATTGATACACAAAAAAGTACTCGTACTCCATACTCAAACACCAAATTTTCATTTGCGATCGAGAGTATCTGTCGCAAGTTTGTGACTGGCCAAATAAACTCATATAGATAGATAAAGATAAATAATTTGTATTTTCTTAAATACTTTATTTTTGTTTTATTTTTTACCTATATAAGAGGATATTTGACCGTCCAAAATTTGTGACGGATATACTCGATTTTGTGACTTACCGACTCACACAAGGTGAATTTTAAGTATTGTTCCTCTATGCCACCTCACTTGAACAGCGAAGGATTAATTGTCCACTTTTTTAATGGCTTTTCCGCTTTAGTAATTTCCTGGATTTCATTTTCTTTGTAGCTTTTTACTTTTTTTTTTATTTTTATTTGCAGGGGTAAAAATTGGGTACATTTCGCCTTCTAGTAATCTTCTCGGTCCTTCTGGATGTTACTTCTTACCTTTTAACACCAATATTTATTTCCATTAGACTTATTTTTTAATATTTTTTATCTAAACATTTGAAAATTTAGTGAATTTACTGGTTTCGTTTAATAATGATTTAATCGATCTTATTAGATGAAGTCTCCACTAATATGGATTGTTTTATTTATTAGAAAAGACAAGTGTAAACTATTAGCGGGAAGAATCAAAGAAAGGAAAGTATAAACTATTGATCGGACATAGAGAGTAATATAATACTTTCTCTCTTCCGATCATTTGTTTACTTTTTGTTTTGTCATAAAGATTATAGAAAGGGAAGGGGATCACTTGTGGCAGTTGTTAGTGGATGACAAGTGAATCATAATGGATGTGTGATCAAATTACTCAACAAAAACCTTCCTAATATAGAATGGTAAACAAATTAATGAGACATCCTAAAATAGAATAGGTAAACAAATAATCGGGAGAGAAAGAGTAGTCTAATAAAAGGAGACAGTACCAACAGTTGACATAAAAGTAGACAGTAAAAAAAGAAAGGACAAAAGATAATCACCTACTCGGTTCGTTTTAGTCATTTGTTTACTTTTGATTAAAATACCCTCACAAAGAATCAAAAAATGCAAACAACTAATTGGGTCAAAGAGAGTATTTAAGAGTAATACATATCTTTACGAAATTTAAAGATAAACTGAAAAATCTACGTAGGGTAAGAATCTGGTTGTAGGTTGAGAAGTAGATTGTAGACCTGAAAAAACTGACTCGAACCCAAATGGTCTGACCTGGATAATATGACCCGGCACTCGAACTCATGACTCGAACCCAAATTGACCCAACCTAATATTACCCAACCCAAATGTTTATTGTTACACACTAATTATTATCAATAAATACCTTGATCATAATTGATTCGGAAATGGCCCGTACCCAATATAACCTGCCCGTCCAAGCTGATCCGAACTCTTATAAACTCAAAACTAATCTGACCCGAATCCGATTTAATTGAATCATTTGCCAACTCGAAGCACACGTTAGATAAACCGACGAACAAAAACAGCACCTTGTATCTGCATAAGACGATTGTATATTTGTAAGGAGTCGAACTTTTCTCCTACTAGTGATCGGCTTGCAATTTTCTCCCGCCATAGTTCTCAGTTCTCACAACTCGCAACGCACACTCTTTCTCTCTCTGCAAAATCAGCTCACAACAATGGAGTCCGTAGAACAACCAATGTTAACAGCATCACCACCATTGAATGCAATTCAAGAAGTCGATTCTCAATTCTCTTCTGTCATCTACGGTTTACTTTCTCACTCTCTTCTCTCTCGCCTTTTCATATTCCCTGTGATTTCTTTAGTATTCCATACAGTATGTTTTTATTTCTGTTTCGAGTTTGTTATAATTACCGTCTGTTTGATGAATTTTAACAAATTCCAAATTCGGTCGTTTTTGCAACATTACGGTAAATTAATTTACCTAACAATTACATTTTACGAATTACCGGTCTCGAAAATTCGATCGATTTCTAACGAGTAATATATTCTTGCATGATTTCGCAGTAATGTGCTGAGATTGCTAATATGTGCTTTGTTTAGTTCGTAAATTTGATTTTCTGAATTCCGCGTTTAGAGTCGTAAATCTTTTTCAGCATCTCTTAATCTGCAATCATCTATTTTTGCGTGATTTCGCAGAATCGCAGCAATGTTGCTGAGATTGCTAATATTCATCTTAATGTAAATATCATCTATTTTTGCGTGATTTCGCAGAATCGCAGCAATGTTGCTGAGATTGCTAATATTCATCTTAATGTAAATCTTTTTCAGCATCTCTTAATCTACAATCATCTGCTCATATATTTCTGAATTCTGCTTCAAATGATGTTAGTTACACTTCGGTGATTTTGTCTTTTTGACGCTAAGCTACGGTTAGAAGAGAACTGATCGTAGGTCGAGCATTGTGATTGATTAGCCAGTTCGATGTACTTTGTTTCGAGTTAAGCAAGTTTAATTGCGGACTAAAGACGAAAAATGGTCAGTAGCTGAAGAAATGATATAGTTTCTACTAAGAGACTCCCTTAGGTTTCAGAGCAAGCTCTAACATTGCGATTATTGCGATGGATGATGATTTAGTTGCATTGTTGCGACAATTGTGATGGATGCTGGTTGTATTGTGTTTTCGACTTGTAATGGATGATGGTATACTTGCATTGTTGCGACCGTTTCCTTAAAACTTACGTACGTAACTCCATAAGCTATTTCTATCTAACAGTGTTGATTTTTTGAGTTCTGCAATGATTTACTGCATCAGTTTACGGCTTTAGATGATGTATCAGGAATCTCTCTTTCAACTGTAACTTTGTTGATCTCTAGCCTGTGTATTTATCATTTAAGTGTGGAAAATGCAGTTTCTAATTTCAAGCAGTTGCGTAATCGAAACCAGTTTTTGAACTGCTCATGTTTAAAATCAACACTCAACCTGGATATGATCACACAAAATGTAGGATATGTCAGTAAATTGTCTCTTATAAGAAAATGCTTACCTCACCAGATGATTACCAACCTTGAATGGGTGGTTTTCACGTAGCCTTCTTTTCTATCTTTGTCGCAGATCTCTCGCAGCAAGTACAAGGAGCAATGGAAGACCTGCTGAAGATGATTAAGTCAGTCCAATAATAGCACTACGTATTATTTAACTAAATTTATTTTCTTGTCATCAGTAGAAACACTTTTTTTCTAGCCACCGAAACTCTTCTGTGAAGTCTTCTGTTTGTGCAGCGAAATTGAGGTACAATCTGCTGAAGTAACACAAGAAATGGAGAAGTGCAAAGAATCAGCGCTGGAAAGAAGGAAAGCAATTGAGGAAGAGAAAGAATGTTTCCAGAAAGCTGCATTTGCTGTTCTTGACGTGCTGAATTCTGGAGATTGCAAACAGAATGAGCAGTATGATCTCTGACAATACTACTTTATACTTGCGTAGTTTGTCGTGTTGAAATGAGTTAAGATGTCGATTGTAGCTAAACTGAGATTATCTTCCGAGCAACATGATTAAATATATCTGCTAGAAAACTTAGCTACATGAAACTAGTATTTATATGAGCGTAGAATGTCCCTGACCTAGCTGTAATACTTGAGATAGCTATCTGAGTGTAATAGAGCCGAAAACAAAGGAGAAAAGAAGGAAATTGATGGTTGTAAAGAGAAAATAAGAAGAGGCGGAAGGGAGGATGAAGGAGTGGTGGGGAAATTATTATTCGAATATGGTGGTGGCCTATATATTTGTCTCTCTTCATCTCCTTCTATCCACCACCATCACTCCTAAGTCCTACCTCAGTATGTCCCTTCCATCACCGCATAACAATTACCTCTATCGAAGTAACCCCTTAAGGATAAAGCGATTTATATTCTACCCTCTCTTACATACAGACTTTATATATAGCAAGCTTGATATTACGTAGTTTTATGTTGAAAATAATTACTCGGTAGATTATATTTACATTCATGTTCTATTTCTTCGAGTAGTCTTGGACGATTGATAAACTATCAACATGACCTTGATATTTCGAACATGGTATCTGCATTAGACAACCATACTTACAAAGTATTTTTCGTTTGCGACAGGATGTTCCTGGAAGATGGGCGTGGGTATTAATGATCACATTTCCCTTGAATGAAAGAGATGTACTATGAATTGGTGTGTGGCTGTGGTGAAGTTGCTGATGTAGTTGCAGGAGACTGACAAAATTGCATTTCATAATGAGTAAGTACTGTTTGTTACTGTATACGGCTTGGTGTCATTAGATGTTTTGCATAAATCTAAGAATCTGCAGAAACTACTGCCTTATAAAGGACACAAATTCTCATGATCAATATTATGTGATTCAAAATGGGTTTGGAATTTGGATCTTCTCCATTTCCGTCCCCTCTCCATTGCTTATTAATGATTTCGTTCAATTTGGAGAACAAAATTATTGTTTATATCTAATGTAGTGTCCTGAATCTAATTCTAGATATTGAATTTTGAAATTCAATTCCATTTCCAATTAGATTCAGGCAAATGGAAATAATTCCAAGTTTTCAAACACTACCTTAAGTGAATTTAATTTAATTAAACGAATTAATTTAAGGTAACATAACTTTCTTAAACTCAAAAAGACCTATTACAAAACTTCACTTTATTATGTATTAACTTAATAATACTTTGTATTAACTTAATTAAACTTAATTAGTTAGATTGAACTTACCCAAATTTTAATTAACTTAATTATGCCATTAACTATACTCCGTAATAACTTAATTAGACATGAGATATTTAAAGTCTGGGGTTGGTAAGGCGAAATTTGCCAATGCGGGACTTCTTGTGTCATTTAGAGGTGGCAATTAGGTCACTTTGGTCGATTATGAGTCGTGTCAAAAGGGATCGGGTCATATCGAGTTCAAATTGTGTCTAGTCAATAACGAGTTAGGTTGGTTAGACTCTATGTCAGATCATCGTTGGGTCGGGAGCATTATCAGATTACAAGTCGACCCGAGTTCTATCCAGGTCAATATCGAATTCGGTATCAACATATTTTTTTAAAGTATCAAATTTTGTATCGATAATGTCATAAAATGATTAATAAGTTTGTTTATTTTAATTTTAAGTGAACGAGATAAATATCAATTTAGACTACTTAAGTTGAATCCGTTTAGCGGGACATCCATCAAGTTGAGTCAGTCAAGATTGATTCATTTCGATTCGGGTCGGAGCAAACAAGGTTGCTATTTTTAGCAGTTTAACATTTGCTCGGTCGGGTCGGTTTGGGTTCACGGTTCACCCCTTTTTGGGTTCTATCAGGTTTGTTTTTGGGCAGGAACTTTTGCCCGCTTTAGTGTCATCCCAACAAAAAGAGCAAGCAATACAAAACAACATTGGAGATTATTAGGCAGGGTGAAGTTCAAGAATCTCAATATGTACACAAATATCCAGGAATTCTATCTTCTCAGATTTACATCATACTGAAGCCTGGGAATATATAATAACCACCACCTTATATACCAGCTCAAAACTTCACATTCATCTCTCATACATTTGAATCATTTACAGTTCTAGTCTAGCTCAAAAATCTAGACTGCTGTATACAACTACGAACCATCAACCTTGTCTCGATCCTCAACTTCTGTCAAAAGATCTAAGTACTTCCGGTAGCAGTGCGACTGCCATTACAATGCACTTCTTAAGTTCTGTGGCTACCAAGGCTTTAAGCCGAATAACTCGGGCAGTGAAGTGATACAGTGATTACATGTGCTGTGCTAACCATTGTTTGCACATGTCAAGGACCGGTAGTGCGTTTGCATGTAAAGCCTGCAGATATACAATCAACCCCGTTAACTTTGAAATAACTTAAAAAAATATAATCAAACCAAACTGGCAAACTGTTTAGAATAGTAGACAAAATCAGTTTTTTTAACTCAACAGAGATCGATTGCTTGGGTTCTGTAACTAAAAGCTTGGCACTACCTAAAAGTAGGTTCAAGGTGAAGATCCATTGCCATATTGGTTTTGTCTGGAATGAGGGATCGGCCCTTTTTTTAATATTCTATGACAAACAGATTTAATCCAGTTCCAAGTATATGCATCTAACAGTATCGACTACTATGATAGCAGAATATTACATGAAAGAACCTTAATTTGAATCTAAGATTCTACCGGAGGTTATTGCGTGAAATAGGAAATCTGAGCGACAGTCGTACTGCCTTGCAGCACAAATTGGCAAATTAATATTTCACAGAATAAAACATCACAAACGGGGAATTCCATATACAACAAACCTGATGTGCCACATATTGAACATCAGCCACACTTCCACTTCTAGAGGCGATTTGGAAAGCACTCTTCAGACGACCACATACCACACAAGCCAACACTTTCCTGGCATTGACAGGTACATAGATCATAAAACATTGGATTACATATTTTATGGAGGATATAAGCGAAGACATAGAGAGATGTAGGTAGCCCTTCTAGATAAAAAGGTTAGAAGTAGAGAGCATACATGAGTAGTGTAGTTTGCATAAGAAAAATATACTCCCATCTTTTCCCCGCCAATAGTTTATTTATTATATTTTGGTTTGTCCCAGCCAATATTTATGTTTCCTTTAAAGGCATGTTTTGTGTGAGACTACACTACTCATTGGAAGTAAAAGCTATACAAAGACGCAACGTCAAACTAGCATGCAATGCAGTTAGATAGGGGATTAGGGACATTAATTTACTATTCACTGTTCACAGGGTATGGTGGAACCGATAATTATACTTCTCCAACTAAGACTGGATTGTTGTAGCTTAAATCAAGATCTTACACTGAAATACGACCGAGTTATTTACTGCGATCACATTTTGAGGTGGTCTCGGCCGCATTATGGTGCAATAACCAAGATCAATTCATGACACCTGATTCTGAGATCATGCCACAATTTGAGAACCATTACCATGAGCAAACCCTACATGGTATGAACACCGTGATTTCTCTCCACTGCTGAACTCGATGATATTGTCATTGTCACTCAAGATTCAAGAATAGATGGAAAAGAAGTAAATCCACGACAGCCGTATTTTTCAAAAGTTACTTTTCAGTAACCTTGATAATTATTGCCTAATTTCTTTTGGGGAGGGGCCAGCACACTTAACGTGAACATCAGTAACACTATGGTTACCTGTGGGTACTGGTTAACATGTCTATGAGACGATCTGGTCGTTCTTTGTGCTTGTTTGCATATACATTTATTGCCGCTCCCAAAACCTGCAGTGTAACCAAGTAAATGCTTCGAGAACTGGTTGATAAATGTAGAAAAGAACAAAATAAATTTAGGCTAAGAAAAGGACGTCACAAGCACAAAGTTCAACATGACAATACAAAACAAATTAATCACATCCAGTCATAGTGCTATCCAAGTATACACCTCTTTAACAGTATATCTAAGATTTTGGAAATTATGTCACATCAATGATAAGCTAGAGGGAACAAATGTCATCTCAAACTAGTAAAACCATTTATATTAAATAATAGTAGTATAAATGTATATGATGGCACGACGGTCAGGGAAGCTCTAAGGTCACAGGTCCTACATTGACAAGAATTATACTGTATCTCAATACCCAATAGGCCAATATTCAATCTCTAATATCAGGCACAATAATTCATAAATTCGGAATACAAATAAAGAGGGGAAAACCAAGAACTGTGGAACACATCAGATTCAATTACACACCTACAACGGCGTAACTAGCCAGAAAAAAAAAACAAGCTAGGAAAGTCTGTTCGGTGCTTGAAGAAAAGTTTTTATACTGGATTACTGGGTCAAATAAATTCATTTCCACCTTTAAAACTAAAAAATAAAAAATAAAAAATAAAAAATAAAAAATAAAAAACTGAAAAGTAAGGCGCCATCATCTAAGAGGATCTGTAACACTATAATTGATAAGTCTTACTGAGAGTAATGACCACGTCACTCACACTCCACTACTCCAGTGCCCCCTACCAACCGTATCCTCTAAAACAGTACATTTTCTTAAACTGAACTCATTCGTGCGACTTGCATATCCCTATTGCGTATTCATATCGCATGTGGTTAACATCTATGTATGGCAGTATGGGTACTATTAAGAGCGTATTGATAATCCTTTAACCTAGTTGTATGGGCCCTACGGGGTGTACTGTAAATTAGGCAAACCTGAATTGATATACAAGATTTCTGAATATTTTAGAACTATAATAAGCAAAAGTCACACTTCACAGGAAAGATGAGCCACACTTTTGTTTTGACAATTGCATGGACCACAAATTAAATTTTAATTGACAAGGTGTATGAACTTTGATCGGGTTGAAACCCCAAGCCGTTGGAATGTAAACAAAACTTGTGAGGCAAAAATACCTCATCCCAATCATCATCATGAATTGTTCCCTTTATGTTTCGGAAAAATTCTGTCAACTGGCCACCCTTTTTTCTCTCAGCAAGCGAAGCGGCAACCGCAGCATAAATATCCACAGCTGTAAGAATAATTAAAGGCCATGAACATATGTTCACTGGTTTTTAGGCAAAAACTTTAATCTAGCGGCGAATTGAAAAAATTACCAGGAAGATTAAATTGACATATAACTTGAAAAGCCAAATCAAAGTTTTTCTCTGCAAGTGCTTCAGCAGTCTGAGATCTTCTCCTGTCAATCAATTAACAATAAGATCAGTTTAATTCTAAAGTTTAGTCCTTTGGTACTTAATAGAATAAATTTGAACTATAGTGCTCTGCAAAGGTGAAGAAGGAAACATCAGCCAGAGATTTGGATAATCATTTGCTTCTCCTTCTAATCTAGCTTTTCTACATCCAAACCCTACAAAGAAATTCAACGGACCTGAATGTTTCAGGATCGTTTGGATTTCCAAACAAAGAATGTTTCCACTGCGGCCCTTCAAAGTCGTTAAGACATTTTACAACATCAACCTGAAGCAAGGAAAGGTATCCGAGGCATTTAGTACTTCAAACTATTAATCTTAAGAAACATAAAGGACTTCAAAACTCTACACCCTTCTGATTTCAGAGTCAAACATGATATGAGTTGAACCTCATGTACAGCTTAATTTTTCATTAGAGATATGGACACTAACATCCTATTATTTGGGTGGTAAAACAAAGTCTATCCAAATTCAGTAGGGTAGAAAATCAGTAGTTGTTTGAGCTAGAACAATATCCTTGGCGGCGTGACGCCAACTCCCTTAGAGTTTGTACGCTCACTAAGGAGCTTCTAGCTTCATCACTTTCACCTACTAAACGATAAAAACTTTATCATGGAATAGGCATTTCTGCATGGTAAGCCAGAGACTCCTAAATGTAAAAATTTCATGGAATAGGCTATAATGTCACTTGTCAAGTTGTCACCACTAATTACCTGAATAGCTGCACGCGCAGCAAGTTTAACGAGTCCTTCCTCAGTGAGTTTTTCTGAGGCACTTTTACCTCGAATGCCTTTGCCAATGTGTTTTATGGACTCTCCAGCCCTGTAACGCGCTGACAATCCTTCATCAAAGTGCATCTGTCCATAATGAAAATATAAATCCGATTAAATCAGACATTTTTGCTACAATCAACCCTACTTTGCCATACAAGCAGTTCAAAGTATTGCTAGAAATAACATCAATTTTCGCGACTGTGTTAGCCTGGATCCTTTCAAAAGACGAAGAAACAGACATGAGTGGGGTGCCCAATAGCAGTAGAAAGGGATGGATAAGAAGCCACGAAAAGAAAGGAACAGGTTATTACCCATAGAAAGTGATAATACCATGATCATTCTCAAAATAATTTGGTAAATGGCATCATGATTTGACATCAAAAGCTAGCAGAAAAGTTTGAATCGAACTCTGTCCCAGCGGAGTAAGATAGAACTATACAGTCCACTTCAACAGCCTGTACACATTGATAAATGGATACCATGATTAAGCATTCAGTGTACCTTAGCATCTTCCAAATGCTTCACTGCATCTTCTTGTGATTGAGAATTAATAAAAAGCTGTATACAACACAGACCAGAAGCAACATGGTCTCTTTTTATGACCTGAGCAACAAACAGCAGCAATCAAGGTCAAATAATAGTTGAGCTGCAGCGGTAAACATACATCAAGAATGGAAATAAAAGAAATCATTCTGGATAGGAAAAATAGAGGATTGACAGGAGTTATGCAAGCAAGGCATTTGAGAACAAAAGGGACATACAAAAACAACAGAAAACAAGAGAATGAGGAAAGACAATGGCCTAATATTGCAGGGGAGATAAACAACATTACTCCAATAGTAGTCCAATGCCTCTATTACAAATTGCAGCAAGATGACAAAATAAGAAGCATCATATCAATTAATGAGCAAACTATGCAGACTCAAAGGGACAATTATGTTCAGGAAATAGATGCATACAAAAATGGGAAATAATATTCAATTCTTTTTTTTTTTAAATGGTACTACTGTACCAGCATAATGTACTGCAGAAGAATACAGGTCATGGCATTGCACACTAGCAGTCAATCTCTCAAAGAAATACTCTAGTGAAAGAAAAAATTGGGAGTCAATTTACCAAAAACTTGTACAGGTAATTGAAATGTTTATGACTCTCGCAGTAGTTGCAAATTCTGGCCAGCGCCGCTTCTGTATACTGATTTACATTAGAATCTAATGAAGTGGGATCTGATGTTCTCAGAGAAATTACTTCCTCCAACACTGAAATAGCACCATAACTTATACACAATTCACACAAGTTGTCAATGGTCCCATAATCAGTAACTAGTGAATCTGGTCTTTGTGGAGATGAAGATGAAGTGACTGCCCCAACTGATGATGGTTGAGGAGGCGGAGGAACACCATTCGGTGGAAAGAACAAGAAGCACGCCTCATTATAGTGCCCATGCCTGAACATAAAATCAAGCAGATGTTCTCGTGCATACTGCAATAGAAAAAAAAAAAAAAAGCTCAGCAGTGCAAAATTGTTTGCATATTTAGCTTTCAGCTAAACATTGACGTAAATATATATATTGGGATTTGGGACATACGTATTTGACCAATATATCTTTAAATATAAAAGTTGGGATATTCATTAAAAAAAAAAAATCAAAGGCGGCATTAACTAGATACAGTAATTTGCAATGTGGTGTTTGGAGAACAGTCAAAGTGCAGATAAAACAGAGTTGAGAAAGTATATTTTACAGTTTCGGAACATTTGAACTTACATCCTGAAGGTAGTTGACACATTCAAGGTACCGGATATTATCCAGGTTGCTACATGGTCCTTCATCAAAATCCATACTGCTAGTTGAGCCACTATTTGCAGGCTCTTGAGACCCTCTAGATCTCTCTGAACGAGGAAATGTTGATGGCATGTGGAGAACATTAAGATATGAATCTGCAGAAAGAGAATCATCAAGAATCGTAGGCGCGCTTCTGGCCAAATGATCATACCTATAACACATATTAAATCAATTAGTTTCTAAACAGGTGACTGATAACTTTTCAATTCTAGCAAGGTAAACAATTCTAAACACGTGACCCAGCAAATCCAACTTTTGAAATTGTTAACCCCAACACCTTTTTAGACAATTATGCAGATAATTCAAAGGTGTGATCCATCCGCGCGACATACCCCATACATTGAAGCAAACACTCAAGAGTGCAACAATTTTGCATAATGTTATATGGCACTGAGTGATGGGATATCAAACAGCACCACATTAATAAGATGGGTAGCCTTAAAACTTGGAGAAGTCAACATTAAGAAGATGAATGTGGCAGATATATCCATGCTGCGTTGGACGCCTGCCTCAAGAATTAATGATTACGGAAAATTAAGAGTTTTTTCATTGATAATGTGCTCAAAGAAGATTGCCTAAGGTTTCTTGACCACGTGCGATGGAAGCCAAATGAACCATCAATTAGGAGGCTCAAAGAGTGAGGAACGATGACTATTAAGGATAGGGGTTGAGAAAATATGGATAACTGTAATTGAATGGAATACGGGTTTACCAGGAGTTTAAGGAAATATAGCATTGGAGAATGCAGAGTAGAAAGAAACATCAATGTGGAAGACAAGATTTCATATGATTTTCTTACCTTTCTTTTGTTTACATCCCATTTTCTTTCAGTCAAATCTCTGTTTTATTCTCTTTCACATGTTTAAGTTCCTCTTCTCTCTTGGTTTTTCTTCACACATATTTCTTTTGTTTAAATATTTCTTTAGCTCTCATTCAAAAGGTTTTGCTCAATTTTCCGTTTCCCTTTCCATTCGCATGGAGACAGACTCATTACTTTTTGGTTCTAGATTATGATGGAATAAAGCAAACTGGCTTATCACAGTGGCAGCTCTTCTTTAAATTGTGAAGTGCCAGTTCTCAGCCGCATTTCATCTTGGGCCATTCTGAAACAGTCTTTTTGTGTTGCTAACACGAGGGTAAGGCTACGTACATCCGACCCCTCCTTACCCTGCTATTTGCGGGAGCCACTGAGGCACCGGGGTAATGATGTTGAATTATGTTTTTTTGCCCTAATTAACCCTCAAAACTTATCTTTCCACTTATCTTTCCTTTTATTATTATAGTAGAACATGTAGCTACAAATTAATGGTCCAATTAGCCATAGAACATGCAGGTACAAACTACCCTTCAATCCTATAAAAAGAAAGGGAAGAGAAAATGATGAAAAATACATTCAATTTTTTCTTACATGGAACGAACTGTGGATACGTCTACTGCTGGTCCACCTTCCATAGTACTAATGATATCTAATATGACTGGTGCAACATGGAAGTCGGAATCGTTCTTGCGTAACTGGAGAGCTTGTCTGCATGTCATCAGAAGTGACTTGATTAAAACTTCAAATTGCAAAATGTAATCACCAAGTCTGAACAGAGTTTCATAGAGAGAGACTACCAGAGTAGAATATAATCTAGTATCACATACATAAATTTCACTCGGGCTTGGGAATAATGTTCCATACGAAGCAATGCATGCCCCCATGCGATCCATACTGGAAAAACATCAATCTGGAACAAGACCAAAGTCAGTTAACATACTAACGGCAGCTGCCCTTCATGATAAACTATTATCCAATCCATGCTCAACCCTATAGACCACAATACAAAGGAGGTAAATTGCCCGTGAAACAGAGGAATACCTTGCACTTTTTGCTGGTGTAGACAGCCATGCTATAGCGTTCTTCGCATATTAATCTGTCACGAAGACGTGCAGATGACTCCTGATCAGCGATATCATCAAGAGAAGCAGCAATTCCTGATCCCAGAAGGCTCTGAAGTAATTCTGCACGTCGAAGCCAGGTATCAGCTTGTAGCAAGAGCTCGGATATATCATCGCCAGTGTGACTACTAACACTGGAACTTCCAGCTTCAGAAGATCCTTCATCAACATCTTTAGGTTTCTCAGCATTGACCAAGTCACCACCACCCAGCTTTTTTATCAATGATCTTGCATATAGTAGTCCCTGCAAATATAGAACAGAGAATTGTATCTTGTCTAAAGGCTTGTTCCATGAAATCCCAACCACAATAATGAAAAGAATAATTATGATGAGAATAAGGACAACTGGACAAGAGAAAATAAAATAATAATCTCAACAGAGGTCAGGCATTCTGTGGCAGCTAATAATTACCTCCACAAATGTTTCTGTGGCATGGTATCCTCGCCCGATAATCTCCACAGATGCATTCTCTGGCAGCTGCTGAGAACCCAAAATGCTTTTCATTTGCTTGACACACAAATCTATAGCACCTTTTGCAGACACGGATTCTTCCGAACACAGGGCAAGAAGTGCCTAGGGGAACGCAAAAACGACAGTAAATTTTTATTCGGATTGGGAACAATAGTGTATATGAATCCAGGGAAAACTAATACAAGTAATGAGGGTATTGAAAGTTGAAACATCAAGAGACCCAACAACAAACGCAAGAAGCTGTTTTTGAATGACAAACGAACTATTGCATCAAGAACTAAATTGGATGACTGCTAAATCACAATAATAAAAAAAAAAAAAAGGAGGCAGACTCGAGCCATTTTGCTTTTATCCTATCATAGTCCAAAACCAAAGATTAACAAGTGCTGACTCGATGGAAATGGAACAAAGCCCTGGTCTATTTTTACCCGTAATAAAATGAGTAAATGACCCTCCCGGCCTACCCCGAAAAGATAATTTTTATGAGAAAATCCAGAGATGGCACGAAAATTCATCTTGATCAAATAAGAAATTCTCTTTTACTTAAACCTTCCTAGCATGATTTGATAAGTTTCTAAATGATCTATGATCGGCACAATTTGTTATTAGCTCTCTTATTGGGGTTAAATCCCTTTGCCAGAAAAACCCAACCTCCCAGCATCACCATAATATAAAATGCAACATCGATCTAATGTGGCCTTAATTTGCCAGGATGTCCGGATCTGATGCAATGGGTTATTAACTCTTTTTGCCAGGATGTCCAGATGTGATGCAATGGTTTGCATCTAATGCGGCCTCAATTTCAAAAATGTTTACTAAATGCGTTAAAATTTCCCTTCTCGTGATCTGACATTTGAGTTGATTTTCCATGTTCGTAGCCTCACTCATGACCTCTTTTTTTCACGAATAGATACACCATTTACAAATATCACGTGATTCCAATTATTAATTAGTTGGATTAAGCTCTGCGAGCACATACTAAGAGAGTAAGATATGTGATTTTATCCAAGACCGCCATGTATCGTAAGGGAATGGTTTAAGATAGGCCCTGAATATTATTTTGGTAGTAAAGTTCTTAACAAAATTGTGATGAAGAATCCTAAAACAAGTTGAAAAAACACTTCCAACGAAACACAAAATTGGAGAAAGCTAAGAGTTTAGGTGATAGCATGAAATGGAGAGTAGCTATACCTTGAACAATATGATATCTGGAGCACTGTCATACCGATGTGAAGAACGAACAGCATCATCCTTCTTTAAGTCACCTGTTAGCATCCATTCGTCAGTAATTGATGCAGAAGGCAGGCGATCTTGTCCATCAACAGAATATGATGAAACACGATCCTCCTGAATTCCTGTCATTGCTTCCCAAGCAACTTTCTCAGCAGGTGACAAACCAGAGCTTTTCCTCTTTCGGTATGGTTCCTTTGGAGGAGCTTTCTCTCCAGCAGTACGTGGGGCCCAAGAAAATGCCCTCCGAGCTTCCTTTTGCAAGTTACTAAAACTATTGGTCAACAACGACTTTGTTGGAGTTCCAGGCCTTGTTTTCTGCTTAAGCTTAGTAACTGATACAGATAAACGGGTTTCCCTACATGGAGAGCTGATAGAGACCGCTATAGCCTTGGCCGCATACTTGAGAATTATATCGTCATTCTTTAACGAAGGGAACGCTTTGAGAATCTGCAGAATTGTTATACAAAACATCACTATATAACAGAAGAATAGGATAGGACTAGTGTTGGTGCCTGGCGAGGCTACCTAAATTAACCATAAAATTTATTTTGTTTGAAATATAATTGCTTTGACTTGTATAATTCATACATTTATCATTTATAATACAACTTTTTAATGGCATTTCTTAATATGATGGTTAACATAAAATTTATCAACCAAATCATGACACATTCACTACTCCCGTGGCTAGTACTCTTCCTTTCATTACAATTCATAGTACTACTATTGCTTTCACTATTTTCTTTGTTACTACTGTTATTTTCATTACCCCTTTGTTTCTACTATTACTTTCATTACTCCCTTGCTACTACAATTACTTTAATTACTCAAGGTGCTATTATTATGACATTTTCTAAAATTATAATTAAAAAAATATTTCAATCAAATTATGAGATACATTCACTATTCTTACTATAACTAACTAGTTTAGATCCCGTGCAATAAATGCACGGTATATAGAGTTTTTTAATAAATTACGTATATAATAGTGATATCTCATTAATTGTTCATATTTTACGTCATTATATTTTCCTTCGAAAAAAAAAATTGCAACTGACAATTAATCAAGAGAATCAAGTAATGTGCTGAAATATATTTTAAACAACATATTTTTTTTATACCACAAAGCTAATGATTTCAATTTTTAAATTTTGTTTTTTTTGTCATGAAAGTAATAGTAGTCATTTACAGTTTTGTTGTATACATAGTATGGGTACTGTCATTCTCAAATAATAGCATCAATAAAAAATTTAGCAATTATAGTCTTACAAAATTTTTATTTATATTTTAATTAGGAGACTCTAGTTTAGTGAAAATAATATAATTTGATGAAATTTAATGAAAACAAATTAATGAAATAAAATATACTCCCTCTCATCCACTATGTTCTTCCCTATTTGGATGGGCACAAAGATTAAGGAGAATAATATTATATGAATATATTTGTTATGTGGGCCTTTAAGGGCAAAGAAAGGGTAGAGTAATTAGAAGTTAAGTATGGGACCACTAAGTCTTAATGGTTCCCTCCAAAAACGTAAACAACATTTCAGCTCCAAACTCAAAAACTCAATCATCGTCTTCACCCTTCTTTCAGTATCCAACCTCAAAAACTCGGCCAACTCTGCCTTCGCTTTCTCATCACAATCATCATCACCAAGAATATCACCAAAATCTGCTTTAACATCCTCACCACCATCA
>VHZZ01000053.1:150834-176611 GCA_009801015.1 Silene noctiflora | reverse complement strand
AAAGGTAAAAAAGTTACCAAAAAAGGAAATAGGGAAGAAAACCTGAATAATCCGTTTTAGGAAATAGGGAAGAAAATAGTGGATGGGAGGGAGTAATTATTAGCTTCCTTATTTATTGAATGCACTTAATTGTTATTGCCTTCCTTATTTAAGAAAATGCGTTTTGGAGGGAAAATTTGGAGAACACCTATTCTTTTAGTAGATAGGAGATGTTACTTCACTACTCCCGTTGTTGTTCCTTTCACTATTCCCGATATTACTATTATTTCATTACTATCGCCACTATTATTGTTACTTTCACTACTCCCACAAGGCCACAACTACTACTGTTAAAAATAAAATATATCATTTTGACAACACAATTATGCCATAATTTAACTAAGGAAAATTATGTAAAAAAAATTTCCATCTTATTCCAACTTTCCAAATAATGACTGCACCCTTAGATTTTGTCGTTTCTAAATTAATTACTTTTCTAATACTATATGGTGTGTTATGAACTTTATACGTCTAAAACTATACAGTATAATAAAATAATTTTATATATTTATGTCATTCAGTGAAGTCCTTGGTTTCCGTTTTATATATATAGAACTCCCGCCCATTCTCTGGAAAAGCACTATCCATCCTCATCCCATTCATTGGAAATGCACCATTTCCTTAAAAGGGCAAATTTCAACCAAGCAAAAGAAACAAATACCCTCCCCTTATTACTTACCCATCCAACCATTCTTATATTTTTCTCCTCATAGAGCTAACCTCAAACCCCAGCTTCGCCAAATCAATCCCCCAAACACCATGACTATCACTAGGCCTACCACCATGCTTACCAGTTACAACCCACCCTCGCCGTAAAATGTCCATCATTGCTTAAATCATTTCCACTATGACGGAAAACGCCTTACACCAGCACCACCACTTCCAGACCTGCCACAATTCAACAACTTCACCACAGTCGACATTTCATTTTCGACCACCCAAAAGAGGCCCCAACCCTGATAACCTTTTTCCCTGTCTACAGCTCCATAGCCTTCAACGACCAAGATCTAGATCTATGGCGTGAGTTATGTCGTGGTTGGTGGTGGGATTTTCGTAGTTCGGTAGCGTTTTCAAGAGGATGAGGCATTTTCAGTTTGGTTGTTATTGTTGTTGGTGGTTTTAAGGGTGGCAGTGGAGTGGAGGATCGTGGTGTGAGAAAACAATAGTGGGGTTCTACGGTGAGGGAAGAGGGAGACGATGCCGATCGTGAGGTGGGGGGTTCGCTGGCGGCAGCGGTGGGCTGTGGTAGGGCCAAGAGTGGTGGAAAGGTGGGTTGTTGGGTGAGTCACTGTGGGTGATAAAATGGGGCTGTGTGCGTGTGATTCACGTAAAACTTGTGTTTGATGGGGTGGGTAAGAGGGGTATTTTAGTAAACTATCTCTAAGTCACCCACTTGCCTTAATATTTGGTCCGAATTGAAATGGTGCTTTTCCATTCAATGTGAGGGAGTATTAGATTAGATGATTCATTCAGAGTTGCATAGTTTTGTGTTCGATTCGATTCTGGAAACAGGTTTGAGTTCGTAAATTGGTATTGAATACAATATAAATCCCTTTTATTAACCTTGTTCGCTAAGGAACACCATGTTAAAATACACAGTTTGGTTAAGGATGGGCCCACTGAATCCCAAACCATGAAACCGTGTCTTTTGTTGCTGAAATAAAGCCAGCCTGAAGTCCAGTAATAGATCACACAAGCTACAGGGAACCAAAACGAGGATAGACACCAGCTTTAGTTCAAAATATGCATTCTTTAAGCAAGGGAAGACATACCAGAGAAACAGACTGTAGTTGCTTTCTCATTAATAGCACCTCAAGAATCAATTGGGGATGTTCATGGAGAGATGAACACCTTTGCTGCCAAGGCAATGGTAAAGCAGAAAGCACACGAAGACCCAAGGCCCATGAATTCAGCCTATCTACCTCAGCATCAGATAGATTACCATCTTTTCTTTTCAGGAAGAAATGAACCTGAAAAAAAGGAGAAATAACACAAAACATGATACAATTGATGGGATGAAAGGCATGATGTGTTCAGGTTGGCAGGTGATGTGTTAAATTTCTGAAGAAAGCAGGAAATGTTAAACTAATAACAGAGAAACACCAGGAATCAAATACACATACAAGAAGCTGCTTTGATCTCAGGTTTGGTAAAAGTTGCATAGCCCCCATTGCAACAGGTAGTGCGTCATCTGAGTCACGTAAAGACGAAAGAAACCGTGAAGCTTCAGCTGGCCCCCCTCCACTTAATGGATCAGCTGTAAGAAGTTTTACAAGTTGGCGCCCTTTCAATTCTCTCCGCAGATCAATGGACAATCCGGCACATTCAGCTACCTCCAAAGCAGCAGAAACAGCTCCCTTTTCAGCTAATTTTAGTGCCAGACCCTCAGGGTCTTCCTTACACGCTGTTTCAACCTTGATGCAGAAAAGAAAAAGGAAAAGTACTTAGTAGCCAAAAAACTCTCGGAAGCGTCTACCTTTTCTTTTTACAAAAAAAAAAAAAAAAAAAAAAAAAAAGAAAACTGTGTATACCTCCTGCCAACTGCTGTATTGATCATCTGCAGATAATATATGCTTGTACTTTTGCAGTGCTTGTTTTTGTTGGAGGACCTTTTAACCAAAATAAATAAAAGGTAAAGTTAAGTCATATTCAGGGGCTGAAAATCAGCCATTTAATTTGAGATATTATTACGGAACTTGTCGGAAGTGCAATTGCATTTATATCAGTAAATAAAAAAGGACAAACCTCAGTCTTGAGAGGCTCATCGTCAGACAAATGGCAGCTGCACATAGTGAGTACATCAAAAGCACTACCCAGTTCCCATTTATGCAGACACCTACATGAAAAAAAACAGACAGAATAATAAAACCTGAACACGGATAACGCATATAGAACTACAGGAGCAACTGAAACATATTACTAGAATCTAGGAGGCTAGGACCTCTAGACTACGTTTAGCAGTCGAGCAAATAGAACAATTATAAAATCAATACAATCTCAACATATGGTCTCAGAATTGGTCATTGCAAATTGACAACCTGATCCCGGGATATCTACTTCAAAATTGACCGCTCTGTTGTAGGGTGGCAAGGTTGTTATAACGATTACTTGTAATAAGTGCTAAAGTTTGTTAGAGTCGGTTTACAGTTACTTAGCAAGTCAGTTATTATGAGCTGGCAAGTTAGTTACTAGTGTTACATAAGATGTATAAATACCAGTAAAGATGTAACAAACGATTCACTTAATCGGAAAAAATTCATATCTTTCTATTCTCTCTAATTCTTCAATTGAGTTCTCATGGTTGAGCTTGGCTCCTTTGAAAGTTAATTGTTGAATTATAGTCACAATCTGGTGCACTGTAACAAAATACCAGGACAAAAAATGTGTAACAGAACAAGCAAGGCAGCTGAGGATAAGCTAGAAAACATATGGCATGCACATCATGGCCACTCACAGAAATAGCAACTTGAAAGTCTCGAAAAGAAAAGCCACAAAAAACGTTGATCAAGCCCATCTGGATGAACATGAACTAATGACTCATGGTTATAAGGTTCTAATTCTCAAGAGAACAAATTTGCTTGAAATTATGCCTTGCTAGGTCAAAGTCGACTCAGTCTGTCACCATGTTGAAAGAGGCGGTTAACTTTGGAGTACTTGGTTTACAGGCATCACAATATCATAAACACCATGGGTGTGCCGAGTGCACACTGAAGGTAGAGGCTCCAGATTCTCACCATTATTCAACAGAAAAAGATGGGTGATATGATGGTTCGTCGAGAGACTGTTAATGTAAGCATTTGTGGAAACCTTCTTCAGTAAAGTTGCAGTATAATTTCATTAAACTTCACAATGAGCGTGTCTTATACAACTCCATATAGTATTGGATTGAAGTAAAAGATATTGTATCTTTTCCCCGGAGAAAAAAACAAGGAGATATAGGAGTGGGCTTCCCCTAGGTAGGCTTATTTTCCGCACCTTCTAACCACTTATCTCTCTCCCGAATTCCTGAGTTATACGTTTATCATTTTCAATTGTTTTATAGAAACATACTCAAACCACATGAACAAGGGAACGTTTCATCTTGGAGAAATATTTGCATACATAGTTTATCAGGTTAGGAATCTATGTCATTGCATACCTGAGAGCCAGCCATGCTGCAAGTTGTTTATCTTTCAATCTAACGCAATATTTCCAGCTATCACTCTGCATCCTGAAAGAAGATCCAGAATTATTGTGGTTTTCTTCTTGTTCAATGAGCAGTCGAAGCAAATGGTCTGATGCACCATCACGTAAAAAACGATCAGAAAGAGCAAGCGCATCCATCAACTTTCCATCTTCAATCAACCTGGTCATGATAGAAATAAGAGAATAAAAATCATATGGTCATTTTCTAGATGATTTTTTTTCATGATATGAATAAAAAGCTAGTATACACAATAAAAGGACCACCCTCAAGAAGTTAGTCATACACTCATACAGTAACCCTACTAGTAAATTCAACTAAGAGTTTGTCTTATTTCATTTATCCAAGTTATTTTAAATTCTCTCCAAGATATAGCAGACGCTACGACTCTACCATTTCCGTAAATGAACTGAGATATATATATATTTTTTGGTTGTTAAGTAGATATAATATTAATTGAAGACACCCATCTACAAAAAGACACATACGAATACCAACCTTATCCATTTTGTTTTAAAAAAGAGAGGTCTTCTAGCAAATTAAAAAGACTGAATAACATCAAGAGTTATTCAGCTGTAACTATGCCCTATCTGTCGGAAAAACTATTGGACTAAAACTCTCAACTTGGACTAAAACAGTGGAAAAACAATGGAAAAAAAAGATGGTGGGAGGGGGAGAGAAAAGAGAAAACAAAATACAAAACCAATAAGACAAGGAAAATAAATAAAGTGCCCTAATTCCGCGGTTCTAAACTTCTAGCTACATTGGTTGATTGGTATATTAGATATCAGCAGGCTGAAAAACCTAGACTTAGACTCTCTACTCATGCTTAGGATAAGGAGCACCTTCAGAGCTCAGCAGATAAGAAAAAAAAACTACAATGGAATTTAATTCAAGAAGATTTTTACCACCATATGAAATGCGACCAGCGTGTTACTGACTTAAGGTGGGGAGAATCAACAAATAACCCTCAAACATTAAAGGTGGTTTCTGCATGATCCATACTAAAAAAATTGCATCGAGAACTGCATCAGAAATCTACTACTACACAGTATATGAAGTACTTGCAATTCAGTGTGCGGTTATCCATCATGATTCCAAACACACAGAATTGTGGATCTTTGGCTTCACTGGAAAAGGATAACAAAGGAGCTGAAGAGCTATATGAAGGATTTATATGAAAAAGATTGTGTGCTTATTATAAATTGTTTGGTTGCTTCTTCATATCATTACCGAGGATATCTCTTGAAACATCATGAACATGATTCAAGCAACAAACTAAATAAGAGATGAGCCAGTTTTTTGGGTCCAAAGATTCAACTGGTAAATTAAATACATAATACTTCCTTTATTAAATTTGACTGTATATGTTTTTCAACATATGTGAGCGGGATTTAAAAAAACGTATACAATCAAAAGGAACAGAGGAAGTAATCTGAATTGATAATAGTTAAACCATGTCACCACCCGTCATCTCAAAAGTTGGGTCTAGAACAATTTGAAAAGCACAAGTACGTTAAAGAACAATCAAGATCATTCATATAAGAAAACAAGCACAATGAAAATCACACGTTATATACTTAATTCAAGGAAAATCTGAAGAATACCGTTCGACAGCTCCTTCATATGGCGCTTCATTTTCCCAGTCAAAAGTAATAAAAGTGGTTGCATTGTCCTCAGGAGCTGGATAATGCATAGAATCCTGTGTGACATCATGATCAGCAGAGTTAGAAACTATACTGTCTGAAACAACTGCTACAGTTCCAACATTATCATCGATGTCGGACTCCGTATCACTATCATGCTCACGAGAACGTTTAACGGAGCCTTTTGCGTCATTTCTGTCCTCAGCAACGTCATTTGTGTCCTTTGATGGAACAACAAACTCAGAAACACGATGAAGATTAGTCTGCATCTGTATCCACCGGTTTAAAGTTGGAAATCTGTAAACAAAAAAATCCAGTAAGAGACAAAGCAAGAGCAGTTGGTTCCAGTGACAAGCTTTGTTACTTCGACAAGTCACTTTGGTTGTATCACTGTATGTCGCGTGCCCGACACTCCATACTTCCGACACAACACCGCACTTTGACACTTTATCTTCATCAACAAAATATATTTTTTTTCCACAAAATACTTGTGTCCGACACTCGACATTATATCACGTGTGACAATTGCAGGAGAGTCGGAGTAACATAGGGGTAAGAGTATCATAGTTAATCACACCTCTCTGATTGATCAAGCGCAAATTCATAGAACAGCCTGTCAGTGTCCGGTGAATGCAGCAAATCTTTGTTTAAGAAGCCGAAAATGGATGACTCACTACCAGTATACAATATACTACTTCCAAAAACACATGCTAGTACTGCCCTCACTGGTGAAAGTTTGACCAAATGTTTTATTATATCCAGCTGGAGAGGGTACTGAGCAAATCCAGGAGAAGCTGAAGCATAGCTGTCACTACCAGGCCAAGCCTCTTTAGCAGAAGATGACATCACAGCAATTCCTTGACTAGTCTTCACATTCGAAGCAACTAAAGGAATGCAAGCCCAACCATGACCAAAGCGTGATGAATAGACAGGAGGTACACATGCTGAGATCACTTCATGAACAAAATCAGCAGACATGATATCTGCCACCTTTTCAGCTGCTTCAGTGCTCCCTTGATCAAATACTAAGTGAGTCACGAGCTGTAAAAAAAAAAAAGTAAAGTGATGCGTTTTTTTTTTTTTGAAGAAAGTGATGGTGTTCCAGACACACATGTTTCATGCTTTAACAATACTCTCTCCATCTGTACCGAAAAAAAAAAAGACACCCTCCATTACATTGATACCAAAGAAAAAGTACCAAAAAGGAAAACTGGAAGATATCAAAGAAATAGAGGGACTAGGGAGTATTCACTTTCCTATAAAAAAAAAACTGTTTGCTGACATGTTAATGGCACACACAAAGAGACTGCCATAAACCAAGATATTCTCAAACTTGGCAAAGGTGAGGTAGAGAGTTCAACTCCAGTTCACACCCCAGACGTCTACCTTTTGCAGTGCAATAACATTTGACATCCTTCAGAGCTCTACAGAAAGTAACAATGCAATACAACTATTTGATAATGATATGGTTCCACTTCCAAAGCAATATGAATGACACTAAGAAGCAGCATGCCAGAAGCAACGGTCGTTTGGGAAGCCAACAGGAAGCATTTAATCTATCAGACTGATGCAAGAATTGACAAATTATAACTCTGCTTCCCTAATCAAGAGTTTTTGAATTACTTCATTGTTCATTTATTAATCTGGCAAGCTACAGAGCAGGCAAGAAGTCCTGAAAGAAAAAAGTAAGAAAAGTAGAGCTGTCTAGACGAGAGGATTGAGTTGTAACGCCAAATAGCAAGTTATCCCAAAACCAATCAAAAGAAGCAAGCATGGTTCATAACTTCATATTACTCCTACTAATCCAGTAACTCAAGATCACCAAATTCCAGCAGCCTTATGTACCATTTAGGAGCTTATACGACTCCTAAACTTGTTATGAAGATTCCAGCCTCGTTATGTACCATTTTTATACGACCCCTAAATTTGTTATGGAACATCACCATCAATGAACAAGCAGACGGTAATCACTTCTCTGACAACGTGAAAGCGCTAAGCCAAATAAGCTGACAAGAGGAGTATCGCAGGATCTCTTTGGTCATAGAGACATCTGTAAACCATTACAGATGCAAACTCCACAATAACAAAATGAAGGCAAGAAATGATATGGAACAAGAATTTCATTTTACTATGAAGATTATGGGTGTCAACTTCCGTAACTCTCTTGATTCCATCTTGATATAGGATTTGGATAGACCTATAGGCTAAAGGGGTCTTGTCGACAAACCCCATAGGAGATGTTGGGGTCCAGTTTATGGCTTTATTTCATCCAACCTACAATTTAACAATTCGACATATCTAAAGATATCCTTCCCTATTTAAACAAAATAATCTTTGACAAATGGCGTCTGCAACATCATTTATTGCGGAAAGTATCCAGCAATAAAAATTTTAAACCAACTGAAGTACAAAAGAAAACTTTATCGTAGTACAGTACAAAGGAAGAAATGATGACAGCTGCATGATAGTTGCATCAATTGAACAAGATTAAGAAGCATGATGGCTGAACAAAATGAGCAGCCGTTCAGAAACAGTATTCATTTTTCCGAACACTAAAATGGCATTGAATCTTATCCCTTCTCATCTAACATACTCCAAAGATCATAACAAGATCACCCCGAAAAAAACAGTATCGCGGTTTTGGTCTACACAATTCCAACTGCATGTCATTTGAACCCTTATAGCAGATTCAACTGAACTTGACCAATTTCGATCAACAAACAACATAATCCGATGGTAAGCCTGTTAGGGCGGGGTCTGTGAGTCACTTGAACCCTTATCCATAGCTAAACGTAGAAGACCTAATATAACAATGCCTTATTATATGAATAGCTAATTCACATTGGGCTCTTCAGTCGAAAATGTGTTTTTTTTCTCAAGAAGGAAATGAGCATCAAAATTACCATCCAAGTCAATTCACTAATAACTGAGTTACATAAAAATATAGGACAACACAAAAAAATTCATTCACTTACGTCTTTAGGCCATTCATATATAAGTGAGAAGTAGTTGAAGTCATGTGTTGTATCAGTGCCATCAACGATGTCGCCAATTGCAGCAATATGGAGAATAAATTGAGAGAGATATGTAAATGGTTTTGCAGCTAAGGGACTGAACAAACGTTTTTCAGGATCTTTCATGTCATATGCTAACTGTTGTGCATTGCTATCACCAGTAGCTAGACTAACGGAAGCCCGTCTCGCAGTTCTCAGTCCGAGTCCGATGAAGCAAATTGTGTCATTGTCCAAATTAATTTTCTGTTCTTTGCTCTCAATTTTACCAAAGTCAGCCATTGTTTCTTCATCGGCAACGGCTCTTGCTAGATTATGAAGCTTGCCTGAAGTCAAATTAAGGAAACAAAGAGATGAGAACCCATGAATGATGAGACCAGTGAATTAATCTGCTGAAGCAACATCATTTGTATTCCATGTTGCACTATGAAAAACAAGCACAACACATGAGTGATGCGACCACTCAGTTAATCTGCCCAGTGAAGCAACATCATTTGTATTTATGTTGCACTATGAACAACAACCAGAGCAAAAACAAATCCTGCATGACCAATCGTACATTGAGAGCCATTCTTGATCAGAAATCAATGTAGTTTATGAAATTATAACGAGGAAACAATAAGCATGCCACAACAATTAACAGTTCAGAGGAACTTCATGCTTACATTGCAGGTCATCTATCCTGTGCTCGAATCGTTTATGGATAAGCAGTTAAGCACTATTAAAAAAATGGGATGACACTTCGCGTCTGATTCATTAATTCAACCTACTTGGAAACTGAATTCCATACAAACCTTTTCCATCAACAAATCCAACAGTAGCCAAAAGAGAGATGAGAGACCCAAATCTCTTCCAGTTATCCGTATGCGCAAACGGCAAAAAAAAATCTCAAGAATCGGCCACCCCAGAAGGAAAAAAAGACACAAAAACAAAAACAAAACCAATGCCACTAAAGGATCATACTTCCCTACAAGCCATTATGAGGCGCAAACCAAATGATTCAGGGTGCCTTACGCATTGTACACACCGTTAGCAAGGCTCAGTATTATGTATTTTACACATTTTTTATTCTTAGTTTTTTACCATGCTGCCTTTGCCCACGTTATCATTTGGCTCATTTTAAAGTCCAAAAAGGACTCTTGTTGCAAAAAAAAAAAAAAAGTAATCTTGAAATCACATGCTAAGTTTAAGCAATTAAGATCACTTAAAATTATGAGAAGCATACATTCCCTTTCCCTTTCCTCCCAGCATCTCACTCTCCCCCATTGACCTCCTAGTAAGACACCAACAATAAATCAACAGAGCATTTCCTTTCGCATGCTTCCGAATTCACTTTGTTAAGTCTAGGAGTGTTAATGATACATAACACTGTAAGATTCGTATCGTTGAAAACTATTGTCTAATTATCATGTGCTTACCACTCAGAAACTGCCGCTTGCCCAGATGAGCATCTTCCATCATCTGATGTAACATTGAAAGAGCACGATCTCTTCGCCCTTGATGCTCACAAGTCGTCATGCTCTCCCCTGAAAGAATAGCCTGGATGGTAGCTCTATTTTCCTGGAGGTAATGAAGCACTATGTGTCTATGTTCATAAAATAAGCCAAAAACACCATACAGAAATGACAAATTTTATGTGGAGGTAATACAGACACTATCAAGATAAGACAATAAATTAACAGATCACCACACCAACACACAAAAAAGTATGGATCAGTCAAACCGGACCCGATGAAAAAAATTACCATAGAGAATCTAGAGACTGCGTTCAAAAGGCTAGAGATGACAACGGATAATAAACGGGAGATGAGAAGAAGGAAACAATATCCCAAAGAATAACCACTATGAGTTATGACAGATAACCAAACACAGGGAGTTGTGTGTCTCAGGTTCAAGAAGTGTAAGGACGTCATTAGTAGACAAAATATATACTCCGTATAAAACATGTCACGGCAAAAATACATACAACAACAACAACAACAACATTACCCCGGTGCCTCAATGGCTCCCGCAAATTGCGGGGTAAGGGGGGTCGGATGTACGCAGCCTTACCCTTGTGTTAGCAACACAAAGAGGCTGTTTCCGAACGACCGAAGATGAAAAATGCGTCGAGAACTGCATCGAAGGACTGCTACTTCACAAAAGAAAGAAGCGAAGCCACTTTAGTGAGCCATTTTGATTTATTCCAGTATAATCCATAACCAAAGAGTAATGAGTCTTTGGCTCCATTGGAAATATGGAAAAACACAGCAAAAATACATATCTAGGAAAAATTGCAACTTCTTTCTTTCTACTGTTTTCTTCAAAGACAGGTGGACGTAAGAAAAAGATGTACTTCCGTCCACTAATGACAACTTCACCCACCCATATTCAGCTCCAGAACGTGTACAATGTCTCTCTATTGAAGAGCAAGACAGATAGATCAGCACAGTATTTACAAGAAGAAATAATGTTCACCTGCTCTAAGAATTCGCGTAGACGCTTAAGAACATGCCTTGCCACCGAAACTAAGGCCACTTCTCGAATCTGCTCCCAATATGTCAAGCCACTCTTTGGAGAGCCTCCAGGATAAATTTCCTCTAGCATCGTCTGTGCCTGAGTGAGCATAGCAAACGCTTAAAAATTACTGGTATAATACAGGATACTTTAGTAACGTTACATGCAGCCATGCAGGTATTATAATATCGTGCAACCCAAAACATTCATTTTTAAACTAAATGGCAACACATGCAAATTTTAACATCGAGTAGAACTCCATTCCAAGCAGACACGTGATGACCAAGAAAGTTTGTCCCTAATATATAACTCACATTCTGAAAAAAGTGTGTCATCTTAACAGACTACGTGCTTAAGAAGAGAGAAGCTTTTGTTTGGCTAGACGGTGTTCTATGAGTGGTAAGGATCCAGAAAACAATTATCATATCTGCTCTCTTACGATTAGGTCGTCATCGTGACATTTAGCCTGGTTATTTTTCGCTTAAGTTTGGTTTACCCTTGTAAAGACAAAGATGCTCTTTAAGCCTGTAAAATAAAGATTAAAAAAGGGACAGATCGGAGAAGTTTGGAAGATGTTTTCGTCGACCATTGGATACTTGGATTGAAAGCAATCACAGTAATTTTGACACTAGTACTTCTACAAGTTAAGAATCAATTTACAACTAGTGAAGTAGTTGTATAGTACTGTAGTTTGAGCCAAGTGCTCCACATTCACTGGCGTCTGACTTTTCGTCTTTGTAGATAAAATTACTGATGATAACTTGAGAGCTTAATCATCAGCTCACCTACCGAGTATCAGCCCTGAAGTCTTTTTGTACATGGCGTCACACTGACATGTACTAGCCTTGAGAGAGCACCACACCACCACGTGACTCTCATTTAGGTTTGTGAAGCATTTACAAACACATTTTCTCTTAGGAAATTTCCTACTGTGTTAACAGTTCAATTAGTTTTAAATTAGGATCTTATTCTTCTTTATTTAACCGTTTCAAGATTACTATATTTTTTCTCATCAAACAATCTTTTTTTGAACTATTCTCCTATTAAAGTTCTACAAGATTTTGGGGAGTGGAGGTTGTCAACTAGCTATTTCAGTACATTTAACTAAACATGGTGGGGAATGAGTTTAAACCCCTAGGACCTCTCTCTTAGTGTTTCGTAAGAATTCTCAGAGTAAAGCTGTAAACAGCTCGCTCACTAGCTTATCAAGCTTTTCTTACTAAAATGGTGTACGAACAAGAAACAGCATGTTGGTAGTAAATATCAGTTTCGATTGACCGCGGAATCAGCCATTGCATCATAATCACTAACATTGTTTTACATGCCACCGATACTGCCTCAAAATGATTTTGCCATATTCTTTAGAACCTTCACAAAGAGATCGCTATTCAATATAGCATCCCAAATATAAAACCATGGGAGAGAGTAATTAATAAGTACAACACTATGACATCACATCTAATACTCAAAACCTATCCATCACATGTCATTTAACGGCTAACACCAATCAGCTAAGTAATTTGTATTACAAAGCAAATTTCATCAATTTGTTAATTCAATCAGCTAATCAGTTTGACTAATATTAAAAGCTGGTCAATAAGCTACCCACGCTGGCAGCCAAATGCAGCCTTCTTAGTTCTTGGTTCCGTAAGCTTACTCCAACGGAAAAGAAAGTAAAAAACAAAAAACATACGCCTCTAATAAAGAGGCTAAACGATACAGAAGGAAGTCCTTAGATGACATGAAAAACCACACTATGTTACAAAATACCTGATCTAGGAGCCGCTTAGATACAACTGTAGACTTTGAAGAGGCAGAAGCAACATCAATACATAGAAGAATCTGTTCACATAGCATTAATATGACAAATAAGCAACATATTAGTGATATAAGTAAATAACCAAACAAAAATTAAAGTAAAACTAAGCAAACTTACAGCTGCCATAGGACCAATTTGAGATTGTAAAGATGAAAAGTCAATCTCTTGAACAGCAGAGGTTCCATCAGCAGCTCGAGAAACTGCATCCTCAACCTAGGTTTACAAAGAATTGAAGTGAATCGGCCACGTAAAATGTATGACAAATCTTAAGGAACTATGGGAACATGAAAACAAGAAAAAAAAATCACAAGGACAGAAATTTATGTAAAATCATCCATTTAGGCCAAAAAATAACGTAATCATGAAAAAATACACAAAACGGTTCATATCCATATGAAGTAGGATCAAATATTGCTCTCCAGTGGCAGGAAATATACGATGAAATATCAAGAACAAAATACAAAACATGTGCAGAAGTTGCCGTAATATCTTATTTCTTCTACTTTGTGTTATTTTGAACTCCATATATCAACATCAGCAAATAATTTGAAGAAACTTTATTACTATATGCAAAATTATCAAAGTCTAGTGGTGGCATTCTCATAATGCATGGGTCTGACAAGTACTTGACAAAACTGGGAGAAAGCTAAGAGTTTGTTATGTACTTCTCTCCACCAGATTCTATCCTAAATATAAGAACAAAATTAGAACATTTTTGACAAAATTAAAATGTTTGAAGAATAGCAGTTCGATAAAAGTTTACAACAAATCAGAAATTTCCATGAGAAATTCAGCAAGTGAAGTTCATCAAAGATGGGCTGAAAAGAATAGACCCTAACTACTGGGAACGGGCTGATTCCTAGATAATTGGTTACAAGACAGGAACACATTGAGTAATGGTCAAGACCACGTATGTTAAAATTATCAATTTTATGACATCCTATACATTGACAAAGTAAGGTCCTACGAGAACATGATTAATTGTCAATTTGAGATGCAAAAGGAACTTGAAAAGAAAGGCAAACACAACAGCTTATCAGAACCGAATAACAAACCCTGGACACAAATTGAAATGTTAGCCTGGAGCCTTTTGTAACTGCTTGCCCATCCCAACCCAGCAAAGAAAAGCAAAAAACGCTAGAAGTTATGTAAAACAAAATTTGAAACGATCAGCACAATTAACTATGTAAGTTCGAAATCAAATATGTCGAGCTGAGACAGATAATATTGGACAATCAAAATCAACATGGCCTAAATATTCTTCTGGACTTCACATAGAAGAAAAAAATGGATATCAAAGGCAACAATAATGTTAAATGCATGAAAATAGCATAAAAAAAGGTGGTTTGCATAAATGGTGCTACATTATATGTGAAAACTATTACAAGATCCAAACAAAATCTCTGACACGCTTGCATAATGGAATACAACAACTATGGTGAGGAGGAGTCTGATGTAAGTAACAATCAACCTCCTCTGTTAATAAAAAAAGAGTCCATTGCCAGATGACTCGTAATGATAATTGTGTCAACCAACTATTCACATTGTAAGAAATGTGGGCTGGACGGTCAGTGTGCCGCTTTGTTTTATCCCATCATACTCTATAGTTAATGTTAGTCTGGAGCCTTTTACAACACAAAGAACCTACTCCAAAAAATATTGAATCTTGGGCCCCATAGGACTATGTCGCTCGGACTCGGTAGAAGTATTCGACACGGGTGTGTGTTAAGTGTCGGATTTAGCAATTTCATGAAAAAAATTCATGTTTTTGGTCTAAAATGAAATGTCCGAGTGTCGAATGTCCATCTACTGCAGGTTTCGCAGTATTGCATCTTGGGCCCCATCATACTCTATGGTTAATGTCAGTCATGGAAACACAGCATCATACTCGATATGCTTGTCGCGGTTTGAGTCACGATTGTCTAGGCCATATTTTGACTCATTATGCTTTTTACATTTTTTAAACTTATGCAAGTTAATACTAGAAATTTTTGACGAAAAATAAGTATAAAAAAGTAAATTACAAGTTACAAGCAAATCTTATTATTGCACAGCAGGGTCGTTGATGACTCTCTGGACTACGGTAACAATTCTAAAGTCTAATTATAAAATTAATCAAATAATTAATTTTGATTAATAATGTGTCAACATTGTTTATGTTTATACTTCCATTGTGTTCCATAAATGCCAATGAGTCAACCAGAAGGTAAATAATCCATATTAAATGTAGCAATGTAGGTCAAAAAAGTTGAAGGCTGCCTACATGGCTAGTTATTACTAGTGTCACTCTTCACTTTGGAGCAAAAGAGACCAAACCGCCGTATCAATGAAACTCTAGTGCAGTCTATCTTATATCCATTAACTTTCTACAGCTGACATATGTCAAGGTTTTTACCTCATCACTCTTACTACTCTCTTTCCTCTTTCTCACTATCTTTTCCAGCAGGCTGACTAAGAAGCAACCCATCCTAACAAAACAGACCTATGTCAGACGATATCAGCCATGCTTCTAAGTTCTAACTGATGATCAACAGCCACAGCACCCCAACCAGCCGTATATATTGGCCTATATCAGCCTGAATTCGCTGAACACCATTATGTATCACTTTAATCAGAAGATTTATAGAAATTTATTCTTACAGGCAATATCTATCTCAGTCAGTACAGGACAACACGGATGATATTTTGAACCTGAGCCTACCCACAACAAACAACAGGCAAATCTTCATAACATGCAACATAAAAAAGAAAAAAAAGAAAAGAAAAAAAAAACTCACACACACGTGCAATTTCAAGTTTTAGGCTTGCCAAAATGAAAGCACACCCATCATACAGAATATCACTTACGGAAACTCTCGTGAAGGTTGCATCCACCCATTCAGACAGTGCAAGTGTAGCTCTATCTTCATACGACAAGGAAAATCTATGTACAGCCTCCTCCCCTATGTCATACTTTGCCTTTTGCATGCATCTGTTTTACAAATTCTAAGTCAACACTATTGCAATGATTAATGAATAACTTCCATCTAATCAAGAATATTATTAGACCCACTTTATTCCTTGAAAAGAAATGAGGGAGGTGAAACAACTAGAAAAATAGATTTCACTAAAACCATTAACTGCACAAATAAACCAACGAACACGAACAATATTACAGTAAGCAATAGCAGAAAACATCATCAACAACGACAACATTACCCCAGTGCCTCAATGGCTCCAGCAAATTGCGGGGTAGGGGATCGAATGTACGCAGCCCTACCCTTGTGTTAGCAACACAACGAGGCTGTTCCCGAATGACCCAAGATGAAAATTATCTAAAAGTTCGGCTAATCTTACAGGTTGAGTAGTTTTGAGGGTGCTGCACGTAGTACTGCCAATGCCTCCTTCCATCCCCATTTCAACTCGGGTAAGGGCAATAATTTTTGCAATACTGATAAACGCCACTGCCAATCATCGATGAAGCTCCTAGCATTAGAGATTTGCCACTCTAACGCCTGTTTTTCCTGGTTAACATCAGTAGCCTCCCATGCCTGCTTGGAAGGTAAGTTGCAACTTAACATATCGAGTAGAGATTCCACAAAAGAAACAACCATTTTGTTCCCATCCTCTTCAAAATCATCATTCTGTTGTAGGTTAGTCAGAGATAGCTCATAGCTGCTTCCTTCTAAGCCACAATGTTCAAAATCAACTGTGATACTGTCCACATGTAGGAGTGAAATTATAATGTTCACCAGGAATATCTGCATCATTTGCAAAATCGTCACTGGAATTTGGTAGTTCATAAAAGTACGAGCAACAATGATGAAGGGATTGGAAAAATTAAAAATTGAACCCATAAGCGGCATTACCTTCCGTGACAAATCAGTGACTGCCTCAAGATGGCTCTTCAATTTTTTTAAGAAGTTCAACGCTAACTGAGGATAGTATCTTTGAGGATCATTCCGACTCTTTTCCATTGTTGCCAGTGCCATGACAGCACAGTCAAGAGCATAGCGCATGTGAATAAGTTCAGCATCTTGCATCCTATCGAGAAATTTTAAACACAAAATATATTAATAATAAACTCAACATCCACAAATCTAAAATCTACGCAAACAAAAAGAAGTTGCAGAATTCTGAAAACATTAGCTTCATACAACAATACCCTACTACTTTGAAGACTAACACCTATGTAAGGATAAGGGGGTCGTTGTAGCGGGTCCAAAGTTTTCCCACTTTCTTAGTTTATGGTTCAACATGGCGCTGCTGTACACGCGAAGTTATTTGTTTCGTGTCTACTGCACAGGATCCATATTAGCTGAAAGTGTTGGAAAGCAATCTCTTCAGAAAAAGATTGCTCTTTCAAGGATACTGCTCTCCTAGCATCACTTTTGCGAATAGGATTCTTTAGAGCTTTCATGAAGGCTTCATTACGAAGATTATAATAAGGCTTCATTGAGAAGTTGAAAGGATAATATTAGAGCAGCAGAAAAAAGATCAGTGGGTAAAATGTCAGAGCATATGCTGCTCTGAATTTGAACTATTCTGTCCAGAAATCATTCAGGCTCTGGAAATGGCTTTGGATTTATCATGAAGCCAGGACAGGAACTATGAAGCATATATTAATCTCTGGAGGAATCATCACTTTACCTTCTGCGGCAAATAGACTATACAAGGCAATGAGGTATCATCACTCTATCTACAAAAATCATTAATGTAGCAAGAGCAGACTGGTTTGATGTTACAAAACAAGACAACCGGACATAAGGCTTTGAATAAGGCAGCCTTATTCCCTTTAATATCCCTCTATGTAGATTTTCCCATACCATTCCACGGATAATTATAACATAATTGGCAGGTGGATGTTTTAAGGTGGCTATCTTAAGAGCTCTCTACTTCTCTTGAGTCTTAACCATAAGATGTTCTCCTTGAATCATTATCAAGATCTTATGCAATGGAGCACCACCTAGAACAAGAAATCAACATGAAGCCTAAAAGTGGTACTGTCCATCAAGTCAATCTTTCTACACCTGATCGCACGACCCTACTTTTCTAGCACACAGTGCAGACATGCCCAGTATTGTGTCACAGTATATAAGGGATTGCAAGGAACGGAAAAGTGACAATGTTCCTCGTTATAAACAGTTTCTTTTATGAGGCGCCAATATAAACAGTTCTTTTATGAGAGGCGCCATTTGCATTTGCTATTGTGCTACAGAAATACTCCCTCCATTCCGTCTGGTTGTTTATGTTTTCCTTTGCACAAGGTTTTAGGAATGTGTAAAAACCTTGGGTAGGAAGGATAATTGTACAATTTTACCCTTATGAAATTCCCTTTACTCCTCCCAAGTCCCAACACTCTCTTACAACTCAATTTTTTCACCCCAACTGCTACTCCTCCATCTCATCCTCCCTTCACCACCATTCAGCCTCACCATAACCTCATAACATTACACCATTCTCACCACCACCATTAGAACCACCACCATCAACAAAAACCACCGTTTGCCCCCACCTCATCAACATCAATAGCACATCCAACCTCACAACCACAATTAGCACCCCCAGCTCGCCACCACTCACATCCCTATCCCATCACCGCATGCCGAACCCCCCAGATCCGGGCTTGATGAAGTTGAAGATGTAAGTGATGAAGGTCGATGATGAGGGAGGAGAGAGGAACGGTGAAAAGATCTGAACTTGGGTCAGGTCGACATTGTTTAAGAATGAGAGCTGAAAGAGGGACAACGACAACGAGGGGGGGGGGGGAACTAAGGAGGGAGGGATGACCACAACCACTATTTTCTAATGGAAGGTACGAAAGGTGGTGGTGGGTAAATGGTGCTGATGATCAGAGTGGAGTGGGCCAATGGGAGTTGACTGAGGGTGCGTCGTTGGTTGCTGGACAAAGTCAGCGCTGACAAGTAGTAGAGGTCAGCGACTCAGCGCTGACAAGTTGTGGAGGTCGACGTCAGTAAGTGGTCGAGATCGGTGCCAGTAAGAGGTGGAGACCGGTGCTGACAAGGAGTGGCAACCCATGGATTGTGGTGAATGTGGTGGTGAGGGATGGGTTCAGGGAGAGAGGAAAGGTGGTGAAAGTGGTGGTGCGGGATGGATTTAGGTTAAGGGTATACTAAGGGATAAGGGTATTATAGCGACTTAGTTGCTTAAAAGTTACTACAGTAGAAATGGTAAACCACCACAGAGAATTACTCTGAAAGGAAAACGCAAACAACACAGAATTGAGGGAGTATTAACTGAGCAAATAATGAACTTTTAAAATCAACGTCGCAAGTAATAGTATCAAACCTTTTCCACTCTCCTGTAGGGGAATTGGTTGGCTGCATGCTTATCAATCTAATAGCATCTTCAAATTTGATGGTTGGGACTACATCAAATAACACCTGGAGATCAATTGATCAAACTTCATCACAGCTACAAAATAAAAATAAAAATAAAAATAAAAAAATCCTACTTAAATACTGATTTGGATTTTAACTACCCTACTTTAGAAAGCTAAGCAAACAGTACAAGCACATTCCCCACCCTCAACCTCAAATACTTAAAAAAAATACCTTGGGTAGGAGTGGTGAACGGTGGTGTTTGGAGATGCTTAAGAGTGGTGGTGGTTAAGGTTGGTGTTGGGGTTTGTGGTGGTGGTAGATGATGATGTTTTGGTGTATGACGAGTGTGGGAAGGAGGAGTTGGGGCTAGTGAGAGAGGATACCAGGAGGCTAGGAGAGGGAAACTGAGGGTGAGAGTAAGAAGGGTAGTTTGTCAACAATCCACTTTTCTTAAAAGTGGTAGAAATGTCATGTTGAAAAAAATAGAGGAAATACCGAAATAGTATGCAACTATTTATACGCATGTTTTTATCCCATATCAAATACAAAGTAGGTAATTGCACATAGAATACAAGTGGAAAAGATATCCTCCAAGACGACCAAGGGCAGAGGCTAATACTGACACGTCCAACTCTATAAAGAAAACCTTTCTTAAGAAAATTCGGACCCTATTTTATCGTAAAGATGACTAGTTATTACTTAACAACCATTCAGAAGAGACTTAAGAAAATTGCAACAAAACACTCTGCACTTGCTCGGCCGACATGCATGTAAACTCAAGGATTTAAAAAAGATGCATGCTAAGGGGACAAAGTTTCCTTCTAAAACAGGTTATTCTGTCTGTACTTGTAATCTAAGTTCCATTTAACAAATAAAAGCCGGAAGGATATAGAACCAATACCAGAACACAAAAATAAAAATAAAAAATTGGATCTTGCAAATAAGTTGTTAAATTGTACTACTTCAGAAAGCCTTCCTTAATTAAGCATCGATATTTCTCTCACACCCAGCCACAACCGAGACACTTAATTACGTAATAAATTGAAGTTTTCGAATCATGGCCATTAAGTATATTACAGGATTACGGACAGAGAATGATAAAAGGTGACTTTCAGACCATTTGATAACAAGAACAGCGCACTAAACTCTGAAACTTCCTCAAAGTAAGAGTAAAATAGTTTTGTCTACAAACACCAGAGTAAAATAGTTTTGCCTACAAACACCAAACATTCATATATAGATTAAAGGGAAATCCTACCCGTAAGGGGCTCTGCGAAGATAGTCTCTCCAGGATAAAATTTTCCACGAAAGGATCCAAATGAGTAGTCCGAGCTTGGAAGTCCTCATATCCATGCCCAGATAATGACAAGGAGCACGTAATATCCCAAGGTTGACCAGAATTGACACAAGCAACAAAAGAAGCTAGGTCAAGCCGATAACACAAGGTATCACAAAGATATTCCACGCAAGATACCTGCGAAAAACATGGCATAAAAGATCAATAAGTTGCTAGAAAAGGCATAAACTATATTTCACAAACTCGGGTATGGGAGTCAAACATGGGTACATATCGAAGCATCAGACTTACATGACTTAATTTTCTAGGCACGATGACTGTCTTAAAATGTGAATACTGGTGTGGGGGTGTCTACAAAACATTAATATATTCAGTCTGACAAATTCAAAGTTTTTTTTAAGTGAAACAGAAATATTTTTGAGAAATAAGGCTTGAAATCATTAAATAAAACTCCCTCCACCACTAATAAAGTTCCTACTTTCCTTTTTAGGCGTCCACGTGAGAAGTTCCTAGTAGGAATCTTTCCTCTTTGATCTGTTATTTGTTGTCACTGTGATTTATGACCCTGTATCTTTCCTCACCTTTCATTTACAACCCAATGTTTACTTGGTATCTTAATTCTTGTGCCCACGCAAGTCGAAACTCTATTAGTTGACAAAGGGAGTATATCATACAAAATGCTTCACAGAAAGTCTTTGTATCTACTTTTGTCGTGCATGCCTTCTTTTTAGGCTTTTCAAGGAACAAATAGTAAGGGCGGTACGGATTCCATAAAAATATCCTTGACTGCCACGTGGGGCGCAGGTTTAGTCCTAGAAAGTTAGAAGTGAAGGGTCAAAGCAACGTAGTTGTTAACTACAACAAAGATATGCTAATTTAAACATTGATCGTGACAACCCGGAAAAAAAAGAAGCAGTACCTCATCTGATTCATTTTCATAAAGATATGACTCCTCAAGCCTATATAATTTTGACTTGCTTGTCCACAGTAATTGCATCAATTTCCTTCGAGCAGCTGTCTTATTGGCCAACAGATCCCACCCCATGACACCAACCAAAGGTTGAAGCCTGGGAAACAATGAGACTACCTGGCAAATAAGCAGGCACAAAATTCAATCAATTATTATTTCTTCACAATATGGCAAGGCCTTAGCCCAAGCCTACAACTGTCAAACAATCCATTTTATTCCGACATTAAAAGAGCCATTCATATAAGTTGAAATGATGAGCTTACAGAGCTCGCTTCTTCCAACAGATCATTCTTGACAGCAGAAAGAGCCGTGTCCATAATACACTCAAAAAAGTGCAATCCAGCAACACGCGTGTAGTGATACATATCTCTCATGCAAGCAGAAATCATTGTATTCAAAGAGAAGGAATTGTCATCATTAGAATCACCAAGCCTCTTCTTTTGCATCTGATACTGGAGGTGCTTAAGGGGGGGCAGAATTTGGTTGTCAGAGGAACTGAGCATTTTCATTTCTTCCACAAGGAGCTGATCTTGAACAGCCTGAAAGTACGAACAATAGTAAAGTCATTCATCTATTTCCTACATCCATGAATGTTCAGCGGATAACAATTAATTACCCTCAACGACCTAGATGAATACATCAGAAAAGAGAGCATGAATCAACAGTAGATTCAAAGTTGCCATTGATATATGCATTTAGATTTCAATGGAAAATATAAAAATGAAAATTTGATGTTGTGCAGTTAAAATGTAATAACCAAAAAATTGACCAGCAACTGAATCCGACCTGGTGTGAAGCACAGACATGGCATGCAATATTAAAACGCTTCACTTCATACAAATGAAAAAGTAATTGACCGACACATTAATCAGTATCCAGTAGACATCAGAATGTCATCTTGTCAACATTAACAAAAGTTTCAGGGGATACAATATTATGCCAACATGAAAATGTTCAGTAATGATTAGCAAAAAGAATAATTGCCAACCCACAGGTGATAAAGCAACTTATAACCTGAAGAATTTGAACAAGATGTGAACACGATGAGGATAGAGCTTCCTGGTAAATATACAGCAATTTATCCCTTGTGGGTTGCCAAGCATCCACTAGTTCATCTTTCCCTGACAAAACCTTTTTGAGGAAGTCCAGAAAAACCATTCTAAGAGAAACATCAAAGAAAAATGATTTATTTCAATAACAATAATAAAACAGCTTTACATAATCAAACAAGAGGAACATACAAGAACAGGTCTCTCATATTTGAACCAACACACAAAAAAACACTTTGTCATCATCATGACATCATCATATCTAGGAACTGTACCAAGCTAAAATGATAGAGATCTCCAAATTCCATAGCACCAGTAACGCAGGACAAACCTTTATCATTTTAACAAGAGAGGGTATCAATAAAAAGGATATGGGAGGAAGACGCCCATGCACAGAAAGACACCCAAGTGTGACAACCATACAACACCCACTGCGACAATTGAACATGGACCCCCACAGGTGCATAGTTAAACCGTGCATATATCTTGCGAAAATACAGAGTAATCGTTCATAGAATATATCAGACCATGTATATGACCAACATATCTTCATTAAAAATCAAAGATGAAGAAAACAGTTAACAATTGTCCTATGGCCCACAAAAACAGTCAGATAAACTTCACGGCTAAATTAAAATCAAATAGAAACTTAGTACCCCTCATATGCTGCAAGAGATATGCTCCCTAGTCTCCCAGCTATAAGCGTTACAAATTCCCAGTAACCTTCCCAAACATTGTATTGCATGCACATTTGTCCTCTAACTATCACCATAGGCACTTCCCGACCACGAGAATATTTGTAAAGACCTATTATGTCCGCGCTCTTCGCACTAGATCCCATTTAGCCATATAATGGCGTTCACAACTATGACCCACCAGTCCCAAAAAACAAAAAGACCCCTCTAAGCTATCAACCTTTTTGGCCACCTCCATCGAAATTTCTAAATGTACAAAATATCACAAAAGATACAATCCATCATCAACCTAGTCCACTTATCAAACCACTTTGTCACCTAAGACGACCCGTAATAGAAGGCAGAACAGAGTATGATGCAGAATCCTTATTATTACTAAGACTCGCAAAACTTCAAACCAATGGCCTTCTGTTAAAAAACTGACTACCAATTCAAAACTACACTAATATTATCTCTCATATAAAAGGAACCTTAGATGTGAGAAGCACCCAGCCCCTCAGTTCGATGATTCTCGGAATCCCAAATAAGAAAAAACTTATAGGTCCTTCACAAAACAATATTATCTAAGAAAATAAGTAATTGGATAGAGAAGTGGCTCGTAGAATCAAAACAAACTAACTGAAGTGAAAACAGCATATTGTTTCTATGTGAACGCATCATTCCCCACAGACAGAAGAAATAATTCTGTAGCGTAACAATAGTCCTACATGGTTCTATGTCAATGAGGGCTGAGAACCATGTTCATAAATTGAATGCGGCCAAACTCCCTTTGATACAGTGGATGTGTGGCCATGCATAAATGGTCAGTTGAGAGATTAAATGATTATATAGGCATGTCGCCCACAACAAACCAAAATAGCAGAAACAAGCACATAGCACACAATAAAGTTTAAAGCACGCTACAATACCGGTACTCGTCCTCGGCAACTCCATAACCCAAATGCAAATATCTGATATGTAAAATAGCTCCATCAACATCCTCATTTTTCACACACTCTTTGATTTCCTCTAAATGCACTTCCTGAACGTACTTCTGCAGCGATTTCAAAACCTTGTGATCGTCCTCACTTGATACCCTCCCTGGCCTCCCTTGTGTAGTCACAGTTATAGCCAATCCCGAACCTGAACCACTCTCCTCACCACCGTCAACGCCGCCCGACTCAGTTCCTACCTGTCTATCCACATTATCACAAATAGCATCAAAAATATCGGCATTCATTAAAATAACCTTCCTCAAAACCCCCAAATCCTCATCCTTAACAACAATCTCATCCCCATTGTCTATCCCCTCCACATTAACAATCAAATCATCCTTCAATCTCCTCAATCCCACCTCCATAACCCCATCCAAAACCCTAATTCCATCCTTAAACTCCCTCAACTCAGCCTCATTCTCAAAACCCACAATATTTTCCTCAAACCCACTTTCAATATCCTCTAAAACAACCCCAATTTCACCCAAACCCCGCTTAATCCAATCCCAAACCCTAGTAATCGCCATCTGAACATACAACAAGAACTCAACCCGAACCCGAATCAACTCAGGACTAACGGAATTGCTCCAAATAGAAGTGGGGTTATCAAACTGAAAGAGCTCAAGTGAAGAAAGCCAAGTAAGTAGAGCAGGGGAGGGGCAATTTGGGGAAAACAGGAGGTTTGGACCGAGGTTTCCGCCATGGACGACAATGGTTTGAAGAAGAGAAAGTGCGAGGTCAGGGTTATTGCGACGAAGAGTAAAAATGGTAGCACGAAATGCCTCGAATTGGGTTAGAAAGAGATGATTAGCGGCTAGATTTGATAACACCATCGTTTCTTTATCCATGGTGGATGAAGACGGTGGTGTTCTTGTTGTTGATGATTGATTTTCTTCTTCTTCCATGGAGGACAATGATGATGATGATGATGATGATGATTTAATTAGTCGGGGCCCGGGGGTTTTGATGTTGGAATTTTATTTTGCGGAGAAAAAGGGATTAACGCATGAGTTGATTTGGATGACTGTCGAGTGTCGTGGAGCAATGACATAATTTTTGGCAAAATTCTCATTTCAAACGGTCATTATCGTCTGAAATGGTTGCAAGGAAATTTAGTGAATAATTTATACGTAATTGCTAAATCCCGCGCACTAATTTACTCAATCCCGCGCATTTTTTATCGTTATTCCAATTATACCCTTTTCATTTCTCACCCCAAAAGAAAAACAAGAGTGAGAAACAAGGGAGATTGAAAACCCTAAACACTCAAGCCCT
>VHZZ01000053.1:93229-126071 GCA_009801015.1 Silene noctiflora | reverse complement strand
ACCCGCGCGAATCGGGCTAAAATGAGAAGAAAAGAGTAAGGAAATATGGCTAATTCGGGCACCTATCAGTTGTGCCTGCCGTGATCCGTATGATGAGCAGTCAATCTTGACAGGTTGTCTATGGAAGTCTTGCTGGGTGTCGGAGGGACGAGTTGCTACGAGTCACGACGGTTTAGACCTATAGATAATAGTTCAATGAGTTGTACTTCTTTCGTTTTATCTTGTAATCACTTGTAAAACACTTTAAATGTTCTAATATCGACATTTAATTATTACTTGCCTCGGGAAACCGAGATGGTAACGCCTTATCTGTTGAGGAAGATCTTGTTAAGGCTTCTGGTAGTTGAGGGTGTTACAAAGAAAGGGGGAATGAATAAATGTTAGATATGGTCACATCAAGAGTACGCACAAATGCGTGTTAAAGCAGGGCGACAGTCGCCTACATAGCAGTCTAAAGTTCAACTACAAACCATCTCAGAAAAGACAATTGTTATTGCTAGTAAATTATTGTCTTCCCTCTCCTTTTGGCTTTTGCTTTATCTTATGTGTGTGCGTAGATTAATCTCTTTAGCATTATATACTAGTATAACACCGTGAAAATTTACGGTATTGTGTTAAATTTTTATTTTCTATAAACGTTCATATCATTAAGCCGCTGGTATAGTTTTGGTTGGAACGATTTTATACAGAGTCATTCACTACAAGGTCATTTTTTAGCACGGTTAGTAGGGATTGAAAGATAAATATGACAAATGAAGTAGTTTTCCAACACAGACACTTTTAAGAATATGTTTGACAATTGCTCATATATCTTATTCTTAGTAAAGTTAATATTAAAAACTACACACGTGATAAGATGTTACGGTGAATTTAAATCATATAAATTCATAAACCCAATCAAAATCATTTTATCCTGTATCAATTTAAAGTTTTAAACGTCAAATCATTTTTACATTTCCAGCGTCAAATATTATGCAAAGTGGCATTATTTACGGAGTAATAATTAACACACAAAGTGGCTAAAGCACAACTATATATTCGCTATAAAATGCCTTTGAAACAATAATCACAAGATAGCTATTAAACAAATTAGTTTTAAACCCGTGCAGAATTGCACGGGGCAAACTAATATTGAATAATATTTCACAATTCGACAAAAATGTATAAATATTGAAGATGAATTCTATAGTGAACAGATGAAAATCCCTCTAAACCCTTCTAACTAATATTGATTAGAAGAAAATGACAATTAAATCCTCTTAATTATGTAATGGCCTAGTGAGGGTGGGGACCACATCTGAAAGAGTTTTTTTCACCTAAAATAAAGGAGCTAATGGGAAGAGAGAAATTGTCTTTGCTTTTATATAATGTAAATTAAAAAATGTTCTCTATCTTATCTCCCTCTTAAAACTTATACAATTCAATAAATTTTATGGTGGTCGTCGAATTGGCTGAAGTATAGTGGTCGGTGAAGAAGTGGCTGCCGATGTAGTGGATACCCCAACTTGCTTGCCACTGTAGTGGATATCACGCGTAGTGGCTGCTAGTGTAGTGGAGAAGATATTAGATCGACTTGCTTATAAATTTTGGAGAGAAGGAAACGAAAACTATGAATAAACATTTGACATGACTCTCTCTTGGTACTGCTTTTCCAACAATATCTCCTTTAGAGTCCTATTTTCGCAGTACACATTTTACTCATTACAGTACACTGTTGACCGTTATACCCTTGTCGTTTTCTTCCCCATTTTCTCTCTCTAACTTACCGCTAAGTTATTCTCTCTAATTTCACACACTCCTCGATTTCCTCTAATTTCATCCACCCACATTTAAATATGTACTCCATCGATAAATTATGTAATACGTAAATTATATTCAAACACATACTACATTGAGTGAATATTTTTACAAACATATCTATTTTATTGATAAACATACTACGATGAGGAGAGTGGTTGGGTTCCTCAAAACAAATTGGCAAACTTTGTTTGTGTGTTTGATCCAATTAAGCTTCAAAATGGGGTTTCATTTATTCGGCACCCTCGTTTCTCTCTCTACAAAAGTAATCCCATTATTGTACAATTTGTACTCTTGTAGCCCCTTGCATTTCAACGATCGACGATGAATACAACAAAGCACTCATTCGTGTGACGGACAATGTAAGATACAAAAATAATTTCAAGAAAAAATCAATTTGATTAGTAATAATAAATTAATGAATTAAATACATGCTTTATAGCGGAATAATCATTCATAATTGAAAATTTTGAAGGAAGTCGAAGGAGGTTAAAGGATTGAAAAATAGAGAGAAGGAATATAGAAGTAAATATGATATTTTTTAGCAAAGGGTAGACAAATGGATAGTTTGATACAAAAAGTACTCTAATGAGTAAAAATTGTATTGCGAAAATAAATTACGCTACTTTAACACTTAAATATCAATTAGTGTATGAGAAAAATAATCAATTGCTCAATTCCTATTTAATCTGAACTGATCGAATCCCCACCCACCTAACAACCCAATTCCCTTCCTCCTTCTCCCTTCCACGACACCCATAAACGACGTTTGATCACCATTGCCGTTGCCGACATCCCTGCTAGTTTTCAGGCAGAGTGCCTGACGTTCCATTCAGTATTTTTTTTTATCCTTTAGTTTGTCTCTCTTAGTAATGTGAGAAATAAAAAGAGTAAGCTCGAAATAAGATTAAAAAATGTGCCAAATTTAACATGTCACTACAGTAATTATGATTTAGGAAAATTGTCCGCTTATGTAAACATAAGAGGATGATGTATATATTATAAATAAACTTATAAAGTGTAGAAGTACATAAGAAATCGATAGGTGTTATGTCTTGGGCATGATATGATACTCCAGTTTTTACGACCAATTTTAATCCCATCAAAAAAAAGAAAAACCTCGACTCCTTTGGTCACATCTCATTTGTTTTCTCTCTATTCACCACCGGCAACCACCACCACCACCCCTGCCACCGTACAATCACCTTCACTACCACCCTTCTTCTCTCTCCTATTTCAGGTATTAAACCCTAATTTCCTGATTTCTAGGTTTAATTCCACTTTTTTTCATTCTTTTTATATAATTGTTGTGTTATATATTGTAATTTGATGATAAATCTGGGTGGAAATTGAGACTTTGGAACGCGTAATTGATGAAATTGTTGTTGATAGTATAGGAATGATTGAAGATGGCAAAGCGGAGGCGAAACCGGTCAAGAGAAGTACGACCAAGAGGATGAAGCTGAGGCGCGATGTCTTTTTCAAGAAGGAAGAACCTGAGAAAGAAAAAGCTCAAGTAGTTGTTGATAATGCTGCGGCCGCCGCGAAAGATGAGGTTGAAGAAGGTGAGTTAGGGACATTGAAATCGCCTAAAAAGGAACTGGAGAATGGTGAAGTGACGCCTCCTGATAGAAGCGGTAAGAGAGATATCGAAAAAGGTGAGATTGTTTGCGATAAAGCCGAGTTTTATACGGAGAAATGGCGAGAAAGACAGGAATTGAAGAGGGAATACAAGTGGAGAGGTGTGAAAGATGAAGTAGTTGAGAAAGGAGAGTTTCTTCCTGAAAGATGGCATCAGTATAAAGGGGACGGGTTTAAGGAAGAATACGGTGGATACTCGAAAAATAGGGAGAGGGAACGGCGGAGATATGACCGTGATTGGGCACCTCCTCCTCCTCCTCTCAAATATTCAGGTGAAGATTATTCTCCTGGAAATCGCAACTCGAAAAGTGTTGCCAATTGGGAATTTAATCAGGAAAGGAACTACTCGAAGATGAACTCGAAACTCATGGATGATTTAGGTAGTTGTTACAATAAGCATGACTACAGTCAAGGGAAAACACACTTTTCTAATAATAATACTAGTAATAATAATAATATTAATAGTAATAATCGGCTAAAACGACAGGGGACTGATTCAGACAGTAGTGATCGTAAGGTGTATGATGATGCTACTGATTTTGGCAGCTTTAAAAGCAGAAGGCTTTCTGGAGAGGGTCATTACTCGCGTCATTCAGCTGATAAGTCATTTAGGAATCCTAATTCTGTACGACCTGCTGCTGCACCCTGTGATAATAAGTTGTCTTCACGACATTATGATTCCTCGTCTTCCAGAGGAGGCTATGATAGGTACAGGCGTAGTCCTAGTTATTCTGACAAGTCTCCTCCTTCACGTGAAAGAGGGCGGTATCATGATCATAGAGAACGGACTCCTGTTAGACATGAGCGGTCCCCAGGCTATCGTGGTCACCGTCATGATAGTAGACCAAGTCCTACTTATTCAGAGAGGTCTCCACATGGCCGTGGTAGGGTCTATGATCGTAGGGAGAGGTCTCCAAGTTACTTGGAATGGTCCCCACATGACCGAGGTAAAGTATATGATCGTAGGGAGAGGTCTCCAAGTTATTTGGAACGGTCCCCACAGGAGCGGAGCAGGTCCAGTAATAATCATAGTAGGCAGAGTGGCAGAAAAGGTGAGCAGAACGACAAGGCACAAGATGTTAAGCTTTGTGAGAGGAATTTCAATGACAAAGATTTCACATGCTCAATTAAAGACCCTCGAAGTGAGAAGAATCTTCAGAATGGAAAAGTTGAGTTGTCTCTTGACTTGAATGCAGCAGCTCACGAGTCTCAGAGTCCTTGTGTAGATGGTAACAGGGAGGAGGAGGATGAGCCTCACTTGGCCAATGGAGTGGCGGAAGAATTGCTTTCAATGGAAGAAGATATGGATATATGTGATACTCCACCCCATGTCCCGTCACTACTGAATTTGAACCCAAACCCGGGGAAATGGTATTACATTGATCACTACGGGGAGGAACGGGGACCATCAAGGTTAGGCGACTTGAAGGTGCTTGTGGAAGAAGGTTTGCTTATGTCAGATCACCTGATTAAGCATTCAGATAGTGATAGGTGGGTGACAGTTGAAAATGCAGCTTCGCCTATCGTATCTGCTAACTTCAGTACGGTCGTTCAGCAGGTTAGTCTGCCTGTGGCCCCAGGTAATGTGCATGTTGATTTTGGTGACGCAGAGGAGGCTGAGAATGAGGTATGTATGGAGGAGGGTTCAGTTGATCTGGGCAAAGAGGATCTTAATATTGATGAAAGAGTTGGTGCTCTTTTGGAAGGCGTAACTGTTGTTCCTGGAAAGGAACTTGAGGTTCTTGGAGGTAACTTCTCTTTCCGTCTCTCCCTCAATTACCTTTTTTTTTTTTTTTTTTTTTTTTTTTTTTTCCGAATTCTGAGATTATCCCCTCAGTTTTCCAGAATCATAAGGCACCCCTAGACTTGTGTTTGTGTAATTTTAGTTGATTCCTCATCCGAGATACGTTGTCTTCAATTTATTCATTATTTACTAGGCGTAATTAATAGAGAACTTGTTATGACAGAATTCGAGCCTTAAAAATCCCGAATTTTGATACTTTGGTCATTTATGGAACTAATTATTTAAGTCAGGGGTATATTAAAAACCATGTGTATATGTTAGAATTTGGATAAACATAGGGGTACACGGGAAAATCCTATTTAATTTTTATCTGGTATTTTTTCACTTCTTTTTATATTTTATTTATTTTTTGGTTTCAAGTCTTGTAGTTGTGCTGGTAGTTTTTTTGTTGTTGACGTTGTTGTTAGTCATTTGTGTTATTTTCTTCAAACAATTGTGTGCCTGACTTCTGCATGATGAACACTGCAGAAGTCTTTCAAATGACATTTGATCAGTCAGAGTGGGACAAATTTGGTAGCATACAAGGTACTCTTCATTTGTTGTGATATTTAGCTACTTATAGTCGTGTTTATTGCTACTGCTTTTTCCCTTTGTTTTGTCTCTTACTCTCACACATTCATCTTATTTTATTGTATTTCATTATGTTGTTTTTGCTTCCTAATGCTAACACCCTTGGATAACTCAAGAAAGGGTTTAAAAGGCAATACTGTGCGATATTTGCCTTTCTACTCCGGATTCTGTCTGTATACTACTTGTTATTAAAATACGATGGGTAATGTTCATTTGTTCAATGTTAGGCGTATATGCTTGTTATTTCTTTTTAAAGATTGTACATATCATTATTCTACATTCAGATAGATCAACAACTTGTTTGAAAATATTCTGCTGCATGGACTCAGGATGCGTGTGATAGGGATTTCATCCAGCCCATGAGATAAGGTGGACTAGATTCTTACAGAATTGTCAAATTTTGATGAATTTTGTGCTTTTCACATGTACTGCACTAACCTGTTCCATTCTCCTTGTCATTGATATTGTGTCACTGTATGTCATTATCTAGGATTAAATAGATTTGCTAGAATGTTATCAAGGAGACATAAGGAACGGGAACAACAAAGTTTGGAAGGAATGTACCCTTTTCAGTAAATGTCAAATCATTTCAAGCACTTGAATATAATTGTGGATGGAGAGTCGTTCTTTGACATTCAAGGAATGTTGAAGAAACAATTTTATATATTAAGTTTCAGCCAGGTTGGCTTATTTATGTTAGGAATCATTTTAGAAGCTTAAATCTTGGCTGTGTTGTGATGCATAAATGCATAATTAGTTACTTTTGTTTTGACCACTCTTAAACTATTTTATCAGTAGCTATCTTTGTGGGTAACATTATTCCATGTTGTAATTATTACGCCTAAGGCGTGGCATACATAGCTACTTTGTAACCTCAGATTATAGGTAAACTGTAGAGTACAAATGTATGGAGAAGGTAATTGAATAATCAATCATTATAGTTCCTGAGTTGTGCAAACACTTTTGATCAAACTGTGTCACAGTATCATTACTACATATCTTGTTGCAAATTTAACTCACTCAATTTCAATTTTTTCCAAGAAACTAACTGTTCCGTGAATAGACTGCATATTTTATCAACTGGAAATGAACTATAATAAGTACTCTTCTCAATTGTTCATTTCTAAACGAGAGTTGCTTAGGTGGAAGAGATTTTTGCCATTCCTTGGTTAATACAGAAGACTTGCAAAATAAGTTATATTTTTTTTCGCATCACCTGTGTGTTTTAAGAGAGATTCTGGTTAGCTTGAATATGTAGTAGGAATAAAGCTAATCTTTCCCTATCCAGTGATCACTTCCCATGATTGTAAAATTTCTTGGAAAGGGGACTTTTGGCTCTTTTGGGTTTCTAAATCTTGCTAAATGTTTTGACAATGCAAAAGTTGGGAAGTGCCATTATAATGACGAGTGGCAAATTCACTTGTAGGCCTTTCACTTGGTCTGTGTCTTTTCCACAACCGACATCTCCTGAAGTTGCATAGTTTCATGCGATGATGGGAATTGGCAGTTTACGTGGACTTTATTATTGGGAGGAGCTAGATGGTTCTTTTCTAGTTTTCCCGATTTTTTAAATTCCACTTTGTAATATTTTCTGTTGATTGTATGGTGCTGGTTCAAGCAGGTATCGTTTATGGTTGTCCTTGTAGCAAGGACCCCTCTGAGGTGAATCAAGATGAGGATATACAAAGGTATCCGGTGGTTGCTGTAAATGACTCTGCAGAATCAACGTCAACTGCCAGCTTCGATAAGGAATATGGTTATTTCTCTACTGAATTTAATGAATGGTTTTCTGGACGGTGGACTTGCAAAGGTGGGGACTGGCAAAGGAATGATGATGCTGCTCAGGATAAACTGTTCAGAAGGAAATATGTTCTTAATGAGGGCTACCCTCTTTGCCAGATGTCGAAATCTGGATATGAGGATCCTCGATGGCAAAGACAAGACGACGTATATTACCCATGTCAAAGCACGAAGCTTGAACTTCCTGCTTGGGCTATTTGCTGGTCTGAAGAGAGGAACGATAGCAGCGCAGTCAACAAGGCAGGTCAAATAAAACCTCTTGTAAGGGGAGTCAAAGGAACTATGTTACCTGTCATTCGAATCAATGCATGTGTTCTGCAGGATCATGGTTCAATTGTCTCGGATTCACGTTCAAAACAAAGAGGGAAAGACAAATACACTTCTAGGGGTAAGCATTACCCTTTATCCAGTGATGTGAAAAGATTATCTGAGGACGATGCTCTTCTTTCCAAAAGCTTCAAGGAAGAAAATGCTGTAGTCAATAAACCACAAGATCGGGTTTGTACGGTGGACGATTTGCAGTTGCATTTAGGTGACTGGTTCTACCTGGATGGTGCTGGGCATGAATGTGGACCATTTTTATGCTCAGAACTCAATAATTTAGTTGACGATGGTTGTTTAAAAATGCAAAGCAGTGTGGTCCGCAAAATCGACAATGTTTGGGCTCCAGTTACCTCTGTGATTAAGGCCTCTGAAGGAGTCAAACTTGTTAAAGACACTATCAACCTTGATGGTGAACCTTTCGATGGACCTTCAGTTGTGTATGATGGAAGCTGCTCCAGTTCATCTTTCCATAATGTGCATCCACAATTCATTGGCTACACACTTGGGAAGCTTCATGAACTGGTTATGAAATCCTATAAAAGTCGTGAATTCGCCGCTGCTATAAACGAGTTCCTGGATCCATGGATAAGTTCTAGACAGCCAAAGAAGGAGATGGAAAAGCATAAACTGTTGAGCAAAGGGTTTCTATTGAAGCCAGTCATGGGTACGTCCCCAAAATGTTCATCTCTCCTAATCTGTGTTATCTGTCTGATGTTACTCCTATTCTTTTTGTTTGGAAGCTGAATTTATATACTTTTACGGTTATTACGACTAAGCTAACACCAGTTTCTGGAATATTTTGGTGATTTCATCAGAAAGTCGTCAGAGCATGTTTAGAGAGGACTTGTCAACATCCTATTTTACCCATTTGGCTTTAATGACATAACTGGCTCTAATTTTCAACATTTCAGGATCTATGTATAATGATCATTACTTCTGATTTAGTATTGAGGGACCACGTATATTTTCCTCAAAATTTCAAGCTTTTTCATTTGTAGCTGTTGCTTGTGTCCGAGTGTCTACGTTGTTTAGAAATGTTCTTGTATGTGTCCGACTTCAACATAAGTCCCTGCAATTTATTCTATATGCCTCCCCCCCCCTCCTCCCAAATCACACCCACCACAATGGATCCCTTCCCTTTACATACCTCAGAAAGCCCATTTTTTTTTTCTAAGATAATGCAAAAGGATTTATTGTCTTCTTTTTGTTGTTGTTGTTGTGAGCTGACAGATACTGATAATTTTAAAGATGACAATTTAGTTTTGGCATACCATATCTCATTGTTTTTGTCTCTAATTAGTTTTCGGAATGGTTATGAAAGATGATCTTCCAATTTTTGGGTTTGTCAGCTCTGATGTAATAAAATTCCTGAATTATCTTGCTCCTTTTGCTTCTAATGGCTACTACTTATTTACTAGTATTCTACCCAGCTTTTTTCGGGCGATATTTTAATATTGTAAAGCTAGTTATTCGTGTCATGATATTGAAGTTACGCGTATTGTCCAATATTTATCACATTTTTTCATTATATAATATATTCTTAGTTTGGATTATTGTCATTAAATAACCCTTATACAAATTAACATTTGGAGAAGTATATTTATTCTTTTGTCTTGTAATTTCCCTTGTCTTAGGAGTAAAACATACCATTGAAAAAGTTGGCATCTTTTGTAAACAACATTCTGGACTATGCTTTCAATATACTGGTGTTATATTTTAATTTTTGCTTTCCTTGATTATGGGCCTATAATACAGAAAATGAATGCTCTACACTTCACGAGGATGATGCACATGGTAGAAAGAGATGTCGGACTTTAACTAGTGGAGTTGACGAAGATGAAATCAGTGAAGTCTTACCTACTTGTTGCTACAGCGATGTCTCTTTCGACGATTTATGTAGCAATGTTGCTTTCTGCAAAGAAGGAGATGGACATTCTGAATCGGCACTTGGGAGCTGGGGTCTACTGGATGGTCATATCTTATCACGGATTTTCCATTTTCTTAGATCTGATGTTAAGTCCCTCGTATTTGCTGCTTCAACTTGCAAGCATTGGAGAGATTCAGTAGGATTTTACAAAAACATGAGCATCCGGGTTGACTTATCAACTGTTGGTGCAAACTGCTCTGATTCTACAGCTGAGAGCATTATGGTGAGATTTTGTACTCCTTCTATCCCATTTTTTATTGACCTCATTTGACTTTAGTGGTCAGACAATGTCAACATGACTATCATTTTTTTTACAATACACAATTCTTGCAATTTTTTAAAAAATGATTATATGAAAATAGATTATTGATAAACCAACATGGCAAACATGACAAAATTTGCACTATATTGTTTCTTTTGTTTGGGAAAATAATGGTTAAAATTGAAATTTAACTATTGGAATCAAATCAAATGGAGACAGTAAATTTGGTATGAAGGTAGTACATCTTATCTGTTGTTGATAGTCGTTTTTGCAATTTTGTCTCCTTTCTTTCGCTTATGCTTTTACTTCCATTTTTGGTGCTGTGCAGAGGGGTTACAGTAAGGAAATGATCAAGGCTTTGGTTTTAGACGGGTGTATTAACATAAGCTCTTTGGTGCTTGAGGAGATTCTTCAGTCTTTTACTTGTATTTCCTCTGTTGAAATTAAAGGTTGCAACCAATTTGAGGAGTTAATAATCAGATTTCCCAATGTAACCTGGGTGAAAGAGCGAAGGACTATTGATGAGTCATATTTCAGGACAAGGAGTCTGAAACAAATTTCTGAACAAGCATCTTCAGTTATGAAATCAAGTCATGAAAGTTACGTGGATGAGTCCAGTGGGCTGAAAGATTATTTTGAGAGGGTCGAGAAAAGAGGTGCAAATAACCAGTCATTCAGACAAATAACATATAAACGTACAAAAATAGGTGATACCAGGAAGTCTGCATTAGTACAAGCCCGTGAAGCTCGTATGAGACATTGGGCGATGAAGAAGGCTGGATGTGGGTACCGGAAAATGGAGGAATTTCTAGTTCTCAGTTTGAAGGAGATTACCAAGGAAAACACTTCTAACTATTTAGTACGGAAGGTAGTTTTTACAAGCGGGCGTTATATGCTGATATACCTTCGGTTGGTTTTATGTTTGACATCTATTGTTTGGTTATAGGTTGCCGAAATTGAAAACAGAGTTAAGAGTGGATACTATTCCCGGCGTGGCATGAGAGCTGCTAAACAGGATATCTTAAAAATGTTCAAAGAGGCAGTAAAGTAAGCTCTCACTTTATTTCTTTCTCTCTTATTTGGTCTATTCCCCCTTTAGTCTTAGTTTCTTTAAATTTTGTTCCCCTTCGAAGTCTAATGCTTACTAACGTAGTGCATAAATTTGTAATGTGATCTTGAAAGGACTCAACTATGAGTTGAAACTTAATTTTGCTCTGCAGACATACCATTTTTTTTTTTGTCAAACACATAGTTTGCAGGCTTTCCCTTACTGATAAGCTTGATAACTACATAATTTGTCACTGAGTTGCTGACCACTAAATTTCAACGCTTAGGTAGAAGTGTAGAACATACGATTGGTAGCAGTTACAGAGAATAGAGATGTGCTCTGCTTGCTATTTTTGGTATATGTGGATGGATTGTAATTTCCATGCATTTTCAGGGTTTAGCAGTGTTCTTTTCTGGGGAAGAGTTTTTTTTTTTTTTTCCTAGCTTCTTTCTGGCTACAGGTGCTTTTAAGGCAGGCTGGAAGGGTATCCTAATTATGTTTATGAAACGGAATCAGGCATCTTTGTAGTGCTTGCATATGAGGACCTCTTCTCTTCTTTTGCTTCACCATTGATTTGATAGTAACCTATCTTCTATTGAAAAAAAATATGACTACATATGTTGGGTTTTATTTTCAAGGAGGGGGAAATGAAGCAAGCAATACAGTGATTAATAATTTAATATCCTTGAGGTGTTTTGCTTACACAAAATTCAATACACATGATTCTGTACTGATATGCTCCTGCTGTGCTGTAATTGAATCTAGTAGGGAGAGGTGAACAGGGGTACCGGGTAGGGTTCGTGTAGAAGAGCAGCTCTTCCCTCACCTTCTGACATCTAGATAGGGTATTACAATTTCGCTATTCATTGAAAGCAAATTTCATGCTGCTTTACCAGATTTAGGGTATGAAATTTCTAAAGGGTCTCTGAGAGTCTGAGTTATCAGTTGTTCCTAGATTGCTATTGTTGTTTGTGAAGTATATATGGTACGCCAAAGCCTGTTCTTTTGGCAAAAAAATAATTTATGGAATGTTGACACCGTTACATATGCATGTCTCCAGTGAGGCCAGTCTGAAGACATAAATTTAAGTAAATTTACATTTTTGGACAACCCTTTAAGATTTTCCCTTACTCTTTCTTGCCTTCCATTTCCACCCTAATGGTTGGTGCATTCGAGCAACCCCCTCTATCCCACCCCTCACCACCATAAAACTTCCTGACCCTCACAGCCATTCTTGGCCTGTAAAACTTCTTGTCAGCAGCTCCACCTCCATATAGCCCCTCCGTTTGAGTTAAAAGATGGTGTGAGGCGCTTTGAGGGAATAAGTGGCCATGTCAATGGGTGATATTGCTTTTTCAAACAACTGACTACTTTCAAAGTAATTTTTTGGCAATAATACCCATTTTTATTTTATTTTATAGAGGCTAGCATGCAAAGGAGTAAATTTATGGATAATGTGGGCAAGAGAAGAGCGTGATGAAATCACTTTAAATAAAATTATATGGAAATTACATATGTTGCTCTTTGTTATCTGTGCCTTATCTTCAAGGCGCATTACATGCTCATTTGAGGCGTTTCGGTTATGACTATTCAGTGTTGGGCCTCTGCATGCTTCATCCGTTCTTTTTCAATTTGAATAGGGCGCAAAGGTGGAAGGGGAGTTGAAAGAATGATCTAGGTGAGGATGGGAATGGGTAGGATGGTGAGTGTAGGCAGTTGTAACTGTGGTTGTGAAGGGTGAGGGAAATTAATATAAACAAGTAATTCGTGTGAAAATATGACAATTAAAGTCGTACCGTGGCTTCATATAACTGTTTCAATCTTAATCATGTCAACTTCTCATCCAATTTTCTTTTGCAAAGACAAACCATAGGAGTATCACGAGTAGCTCTAAATCCTTAAGTGTGAAATTAGGAATATGCAGCCCAATACATTAGGGATATTTTAGAACATATTTGTGCCATCCTCTTTGATCTCCATTTCTAATGAAAAATAATTACCATTCGTTTGGCCTTCGAGTATAATGGAATAAAGCATGATGGCTCACCAGTCACCACACTAAAGTACGTGTATTTCTTAATTTGTGTAAAAATAGTGGTTGATGCAATCAACGGCATTTTCATTATGGATAACCCAGAAACAGTGTTTGTGTTTGGACACAAGGGTAATCTTCTGTTATTACCTTACCTTTGGTAATTTGGTTGTAAGGAGTTTCTATATTAAAGCAACACATTGTAAAAAGATACGGCGTGCCTTATTTAGTCATGACGTTACGTTGTTTTTGGATTTTTGGTATGTGTTGTACATCTTGTCAGTGCATCTTTTTTGTACTCTTAAGAACCATGACCTTGCAGGAAAAAAAATCGACCTGATGGGAGTGATATGGATCATTTGTTTGAATTACTCACTAAACTTTTGGCGTACTTTGACGAGAGCTGTGACACAGCTATGGACGAAGATGATGTGATGAGGAAACCAAGAGATGGGACCAGTGGATCTTCTGGGAACAAGAAGCACAGTAAAATAGTATCAGAAAGAAAATCCGTAAGCCGAATGTATAATACATTCTCTCATAATGGTGGTAGTGATTATGTGGAATGCTTATCTGAGAGAGAGATTGGATATAAGTTTCCAAGAATGAATAAGAAAGTCGACTCAGATAGTGAGTCATCTGATGAATATGAGTTGTCTTCTGATGAATTCGGAAGTGATAGTAGAAGTAGAAGTGTCTCCGACACTGCAAGTGATTCAGATGCCCAATCAGAAAGCAATAATACATTTGAGTCAAAAGAAAGATACTACTTGGAAAATGAGGCTTTTGATTTTATTCCCGATGACCGTGAATGGGGTGCTCGGATGACCAAGGCCAGTCTTGTGCCTCCCGTGACTCGAAAATATGAAGTAATTGACCAGTACGTCATTGTAGCTGATGAAGTGGAAGTGCAACGTAAGATGCAAGTTTCATTGCCTGATGATTATGAGGATAAAGTTAGAGCTCAGAAAAATGGGTCTGAGGTGGATATGGATATTCCTGAAGTCAAAGAATATAAACCTAGGAAAAAGCTTGGGGAACAGGTCATAGAACAAGAAGTGTATGGTATTGATCCCTATACATATAATCTTCTTCTTGACTCTATGTCGACAGATGTTGATTGGCCTCTTGTGGAAAAGCATAAATTTATCGAAGACGTGGTCCTGAGGGAACTAAATAGACAAGTTAGACATTACACAGGCAGTGAAAGCACACCTATGACATACCAACTTAAACCTGTCATTGAGGAAATTTTGAAAACAGCTACGGCAGAACATAATACTAGAAATGTGAAGTTATGCAAGTCTCTTCTTCAGGCCATGCATAGTCGTGCAGATAACTATGTTAGTTACCGGAAGGTACTTTCTTTTGTCCTTCCATGGTATGCTTAGAACTTAGATGCTTCCTTCCTCCTACTTATTGTCCTGATTTGATTTGGTTGTCAACTGATGTCACTTTCATCATTAAATTATCCAAGTATATCATAAGGTATTGTAAAGTTTGTCGCATTTGAATTAATAAACCTAATTAGTAATTTTCATATTGTCATTTATAAAACGTTGTAATATACAATGTAAATTATGTGAATACACTGAGAGTCGACGTCTGTTAACCATCAAAGTGTAATAGAGAAGATAAAAATGGTATAGGGATGCTATTTGGCAAAAAAATTGCAAAATGGTTACATTCCTAATATTCTTTTTATGTTGATTAGGGGCTTGGTGTTGTTTGTGACAAAGAAGGTGGTTTCACAGAAGATGACTTTGTTGTTGAATTCCTTGGAGAGGTATGTCTTTCCCTTTTAACCAAATGGACCTCTGTCCTTGTGGCAAAGAAGTTTCTAACTGGTGTCTGCTTGTATTGCAGCAACTTTTTGTTGCTTTGACCTTGCACAAAAGTGCAGTACCTGTAGAACAATTAGATGATCGCATATTAAATGCATATGAGGTTTAAATGGTCATTGTAGTTATCCAGCCTGGCTTGTTATGTGGTTCTAAGCCATCTCTAATAATATTTGCATGAGCTGTAGGAAATGTTGATTTGTCATAGGATTTTTGTTGTCTGTAGTGGCATTTTTTGTCTTTTAGCTTATATATTTGTCTCACCTTCTTAGAACTTGTTTGCTTGCACTTTTTAATTGTGATCGTGTTCATATCTAGGGTTGCCAATGTAGTAAATTCAGTTAAATGCCATTTTTCATTGTTTGAACTTGAATTTCATTTATGCTCTTTGGGTTATTTGTAGGTATATCCTGCGTGGAAATGGTTTGAGAAGCAAGATGGAATTCGATCCTTGCAAAGGAGTAGTAAAGATGTTCCGGAATTCTACAACATATATCTAGAGAGGCCGAAGGTGTTTCTTCACTCAAAAATAAATTACTCATAACTCCACACCTGTTACCTACTTCAATGCACCTTTGATTAACTGTAGTATCGCTTGACAGGGTGATGCTGATGGATATGATATACTTGTTGTCGATGCAATGCACAAAGCAAATTATGCTAGCCGCATTTGTCACTCATGTCGGCCCAATTGTGAAGCAAAGTTAGTATTCTTTTCTATCGTGGATTTTTGGTCCTTCCTTTGTTCTTCAAAATGATTATGATAAAGCTTTCAGCCACCTTGCTGATTGAATACTCTTTCCCTGTAAACTGTAGTGAATACTGAGCTGTTGTATGACTGTATCTGTGGAACAGTGTCGTATGTTCACAATATGATAGTCAATGTGTGAAAAACGTATGTTCTGTGGTCATGATTCCTCAGGCTCTATGTACTGTTTGTTACATAAGACCTAATCACCTACCCACCTTTGTGCTCTGTCACAAGAATTGTTGCAGTCTATTTTTTAAAATTATCTCGAAGTTTATTATATTTTATATCTATTATATTGAATGCTTTAATAGTTCCAAATAAGTTAATGAACTAAATAACTAGGGTGATGGTGCCATTTAGGAAACCGATTGTTAAAATATTTATCAGATCTCCTTTGGTCATAATCCTAATATTAGTCTTCACTGCTGAAACGAATTAGGCATATGACATTAAATGAGGATTAATTTGCCTAATACATCAATATGGTTTGAGATTTACGAGGCCAATTTGGAAATATAAGCTAAAAATTGTACAAGATGTTATGTTGGTCTTACACATAGTATGTCGCGTAAGAGGTATTCTTAATTGGTGTTCGTATTTTAGAATATTATGGCTTCAAAGCAATAGATTGAGTTATGCTACCTAGTTTTGGCCGTTTGTCGTGTTCCTTAGAATATTCAAGCAAACATCTAAGTAGTTGTTTTTTATGTAGCTTTTTGTGTGACTTGAAACTATTTTGAGTTTTTTTAATATATTATATCGTATTCCTTTATTTTTAGAAGGTTGAATATTTTTGTGAAAATTATATCAACGTAAAACGTAATTCTAAGTGACATGTTGTATGGCATCTGTGTCGTAATATTGTGCTCAGATGCTAGTGATACAAGTATTTATCAACTTGATTAGCCTTTTAACATGTACAATCTGTTTGCTAAGATAGGGCTCTAACATTCTTGATGTTCACTTGTTTGTTTTTGGTGCATTAGTTATCGCTTGTAAATTTTATTCTTCGTTTTTTTGGTTTATCATTTGTAGCTTTGTATATTGCGTTTTGTGGTGGAGATTCCAGGGTCCTTGATAAATACAATTGATTGCACTTCTCTATATGTAAGCCTAATTGCTTAGAAGTCAACGCTATTAGTTTATTTTAAGACGTATTATGTGTGACTTCTGGGGAACTTTTCCTTCCTATGGCATGCACAATTAACCTAAAATCTGCTAGAAAAGACTTTTATATATCTTCCATTTCATTGAATAAGCCATTTGAGATTTTTTGGTGAGGTGAAAATGTCAAATGTGCCTAATTGAGTGGAATGGTTGAAAAAGTCAAATGTGGTTACTTCCTAGTATGTTTTCCTTTATGACCTGCGGACATCAGTCTCTATTACCTCCATATGATCTTTCTTCATGCTTTTGTTATGACAACCATAATATTTGACTCTGGTTTTTCTGCGTTTTACTTGATAATGAATTGCAGAGTTACTGCAGTAGGTGGTCAGTATCAGATTGGAATCTATTCTGTACGCCCAATAGCATTTGGTGAAGAAGTCACTTTTGACTATAATTCAGTCACAGAGGTATTGTACACATATTGCTTTCTTATTCACAATATCTCACTTTATTTACGCAAGGTCAGTCACTCGTATGAGCTGATTTGATTGTATTGTTATTCCAGAGCAAGGAAGAATATGAAGCCTCTGTTTGTTTGTGTGGAAGTCAAGTTTGCCGAGGAAGCTATCTAAATTTAACTGGAGAAGGGGCCTATGATAAGGTAATATGGTTCCTGAAATTTTGTCAATCTCAGTGACTAATATGTGGTTTGTTTTTGTTCTTCTTTCATCCCATCTATACTCTCCGTGTTTGACTTTCTTGGTTAATTGATGCCAACATTGACCTTAATTTTTTCAAATATACGTAGCCAAGCAATGTTAATCTGTTAAGTTTGATTTATCAAAAGCTATGATGCTCGGACTGTTTATTCAACCATGCTGTAGCCGTGTCGATACGTGTTGACCCGGTTGCGGACACGGAATAAGGCCATAAGAGTCATATTCATCTTGTTGTAAACGGACTAGGCAATTTACATGGTGTATGGACTGAAAGCAGTCGAGGAGAAAAAATATGGCAGTTTGGAAGTCATTGATGAAGGTGAAGGAAAGCAAGAACGGTGTTCGGAGCAAGGCTGTGTGTTTATTCATGGAATATAGGGGATAGATTATTTCTTCTTACTTTGCTTTTAACAGAGGCAAACATTGTTGTCTGTGGGTTTTATGGGGAAGTGGAAAATCAATTTTTTCTCTCCTTTTCCCCTGACATGACTGTTGAGGTGCTAAGGTGTGGGCTAGTAGCCTATTGGGTGTTATTATTTTGATTTGTAATTTATTTTCCCTATATTTTTTTTTAAACTTTGTGTCAGTTTTCTTTTTTCTTTTTTTCCTCGTAATTTCATCAGAGAACGAACTTTATTCGTCTTTCTCTTTTTTTAATAGATTCATGGAAGTACAAAGTCTCTACCAATAAGGAAAAAAGATTAAAAAAAACGCCGAGTCCCACTTTAGATCTTGGATCCTTCAAAAATGTGTCCTTTAGATCCAAGTCCATGATTTTGAAATTTAAAGGATCCAACATTTCGATCCTTGAACCTGAGTCCGAGCATGATATATCAGAAGTAATTTTTTCATATTATCATTTCTGTGAAGTTGAAGATATTGTGTATTGTGAGAAAATATATATATCTAAGTTGATGTTCAAATGAGGGAATACTAGCTTATGCAATTTTGTTTTTCAGTCTGCTTAATATGTCATCTTGTTTGTAGACCTCATTTTGCAGACTCCTCAAATTGAACGTCCATTTTCTGTTGAAGTTGGATTGATCATCAGTTTCTGGTTTTTTATCTTTAGGTTCTGAAGGAGTGGCATGGTCTTTTGGATAAGCAGCGTTTGTTACTTGAAGCGTGCGAGCTAAATTGGGTTTCCGAAGAGGATTACATTGATTTGAGTAGGGCTGGTTTAGGACGTTGCCTGCTGGGTGGTTTGCCTGATTGGCTGGTTGCATATTCTGCACGCCTGGTACATATTCTCGGCTGTCTAAATCTAACAGCAGTTAAACCTGTTAATGTACTGTCTGTTTGTATTAGACCAAATTTTGTATATACTTCCTCTTCGACAAATCTTACTTTGTGGTTGTAAATTCTTGCTGTAGGTCCGCTTCATAAACTTTGAGCGAATAAAACTTCCTGAGAAAATCCTGAAGCATAATTTGGAGGAGAAGAAGAAATATAATCTTGAAATATCTGCTGAGATGGAGAGGAGTGATGCTGAATTACAGGTTGATTCAGTTTGCACGACATCTAAGTGTTATATTTGAAAATCAGACCGTTCAAAAGATTGAAGAATTGTGCTTAATTACTTGTTCTGATTTCTATTGGACAGGCAGAAGGAGTGTACAGCCAGCGGCTTCAAAATTTGGCTCTCACACTCGACAAGGTATTTCTTGGATATCCTTCGTATGCTACTTTTAAACACCCTATGACTTCTTATATGTACAGTGGTAGGGTGATACCTGGTACACACCGATATAGCTTTTACAACCAGATAAATGGTAGATTAGAGATAAGAAATTTAATCTGCTGAATGTGAAGGCTATTTCCTCTGTATCCCTAATATTTATTACCAGCTCCATCCTATATTTCTTGCGCTCATTACCTTTGATGGTCAACCAATCTCATTTTGACCTTATAACCTTTTCAAATAGAGTTACAGTGTAAATTTGTCGTGTTCGATATAAAATGCTCATGGAGCCATGGAGGGAGTATTATATTGTTGTGCTTACTCAAGGCCATCAATGGTACTTGCAGGTGCGGTATGTCCTAAGATGTGTTTTTGGAGATGCAAAAAAAGCTCCACCTCCATTGCAGAAGCTCAGTCCTGAAGAAATGGTATCTGTCTTGTGGAATGGTGAAGGTTCTCTTGTCGATGAACTTCTTCAATCTATGGCTTCAAATGTTGATAATCGCGTGGTACAAGATCTTAAACTGAAGATCCGTGCTCATGACCCATCCAGTTCAGCCAATGTTGAGAAAGAACTTCGGAAATCATTGTTGTGGTAAATGTTAATTCGACTGTTTATAGCTCTGCATCTTATTCTTTGTTTCATTTCTTTATATTTGCTTTCTGCAATTAAGGTTGAGAGACGAGGTCCGAAATCTAACTAGTTCAGTGAAGTGTCGACATGATGCTGCTGCTGATTTGATACACGTATATGCTTACACCAAGTCTTTCCTTAAAGTAAAGGTGAGGTTTCTTTGTCAATAAATATTCCTTCCATAAGATGGGTTCACAATGTTTTCTTTAGTTGTTCAATTCAATTTACTACATTTCATTTTGAGTAAATTTTTACAGCAAAACAACAAAAATACCCTCTCAAAATACGTGGACTCCATTGTCCAGTAACTTACTATTAGTCACGTTCTCCATCTAACTTGAAATTTCTACCGTTCACACTTAGTTTATTTGGCTTTATATAGAACTTGGGCCATTTGGAAATATAGTAAATCCAAATGAAGGAAGAGATTACTGCATTTGCAAACCTTGTCTTGAGTTTCTGGCTTAGACTGCAAATAATAATTATCTTTTTCTTGTGTAGGAATACAAGTCTGTCACTTCCCCTCCTGTTTACATTAGCCCTCTTGATCTTGGGCCCAAGTGTCCGACTAAGTTGTCAGGAATCGCTGAATACTGCAAAACTTATGGAGAAAACTATTGTTTAGGGCAGCTTATTTACTGGCATCACCAGACTAAAGCTGACCCAGATCGCGAGCTTGCAAAAAACAGTAGGGGTTGCTTGGTATTACCCGATTTTGGTTCCTTTTATACCAAGCATCAAAAGCCACAACGCCAAAAGCTTGCTTATGGTCCCAATGCTGTTCGATATATGCTTGCAAGAATGGTGAGTTTTCTTATCCTATAGTATACCTGCTTAAGAAAAATGTGTATTGTTCTGATTCCGTGCATTCTCCTTTGCTTGAAAGAGAAATAGGTAGAAGATGATCAAGGCCAATTAGTGAATATCATTTGATTCTTGGTGGTCGTTTTGTCCTTTTTTGGTGCTGTAGTTTCTGTTGCAGCACCTTGGCCGTTTCACCCAAATAAATCTACTTGTCAAAAAAGTACTCCTATAATTCAATGCCTATGCAATAATTCTTCTTGTGACTTTGTACTTTGTTTGGGAGAAATGTTTTGGCGCAACAGTAACACCAATTGGCTATTTTTACCGTTAAAATGGAAAGGGTAAATAAAAGTAGGTTTGTGGAAATCTGAAAATTAAAATAATATTTTATGTTTGGTTGTTCTCCTTCCTGTCTTTACATCACCAAACTATACCACTTCAGCGGTCCAATATTTTTGGTTGTCCATCTTGTGACCTCTTGCAATCCTCATATTCTGGGACCTCAACTTAGGGAGGGTGTTTAAACCAGTATAGGATTTTATTTCTGTGAGACTTCCTTATACAATGCCGTTCTCCAATTCAACAGGAAAAGAGACCCCAAAGACGATGGCCTACGGATAGGATATGGTCGTTCAAGCGTGTTCCTAAAGTATTCGGTAGTCCAATGCTAGACGCTGTCCTAAATAACTCTCCACTGGAGCGGGAAATGGTAGTTTGGTTGAAGAACAGACCTGCCATGTTCCAAGGTAATTGGGATCGGTGAAATTGACTAGTTGACGTTAGCATATTCATTTCTCCCCTCTTTTTTCAAACAGTCAATTATTAGTTATTAGTTCAGAGCCGCCTCTCCATTTCGCAACCTTTGTTTTGCTGAAGCCTGAAGGCGGCATCATCTTCATTCTTGTGTACAGTCTCTGTTTCCTGTGTATTATTGTAATTTAATTTCTCAATAGGCTATAGCATTTTTTTCCTTTTACTCTTTTTCTTGTAGCTATTAGAGGAAATGTAGTCGCAAAATACTGTTAGATAATAGAAAAATGTATCAGTGGAAGGTATAAAAGCAGCTAATGTTAGTGTCATTTCTGTGTTCTTACTTCTTACCGTTGACTTTGTGTCGTTTTTGTGCTCTTACTCTTAATTTTTCATTTGCCCTGGGTGTAGGCGTCGAGGCTTTGATTATTGCATCATTCCCTCGACCCAGTCACCTTAATGTTGTATGATAAACTGTATCTCAAAAGGTATTTTTCTTGTTGTAATTAACGAGTCTTTCTCAAGGCGATGAAAATCTGCAGATATTGTAGATTTGTAGTACCAAGATTCCGAGTTTTATGCTGGATTCTGAGTTTTATGTAGTCATTTTAACAACATTGGACATTAGTTGTGGTTGATTCTTTTTGGTTTTGCAAGTGATGTTCGGAATATTGAAAGAGTAATGTTATCCAGTGGCCTGGTTGATTTGAAGTTTCTCTAATGTATTGGTCTATGAAAGTATATATATGTTCACAAATATTTCTGGATGTCGATGGGGGTTGGGATTTTTTTCAGGGACCAATTTGCGGTGGTTGTATTGGTAAAAAAAAATGTGCTTTGAAGAGCACATTGAACGGTAAACAAGTAGTTTTAAACCTGTGCAAAATTACACGAGTTTCTTTTTTTCAGTCCCAATATTGAACAAAGATCTAAATTGTATGCATAACTTTGTTTATTTTTTTCATTTTTGTTGCGCCATTCATATCCAAACACACCATTTACTTTTCCGAACCCTTTGCATGAGTGATCATATAGTCATGCGGTATCTTGTTGAGAAAAAGGAACATACATCGAATGTACTATCTCACATTTTAATTGTTTTTGAGCATGTGTATTTTCCAAGCTTATTACCTATATATTACGTGATAAAGTTAGCTTATATGAAGAAAGTTTGCGGAGCTCAAAAATCAAATCCCATCTTTTCCATAACAACTTGTACACCTTATATATTCACTCAAGCAGGTCAAATATAAAAGTTGCTATAATAAATACCATACATACAAAATGACCTTACACTTCAGTGTTGCATAATTAGAACATGAAGTTAAAATACATGCTAGAAGTTTTTTTTTTGACAGCAGTAAAGAAAGTTTTTCCTACATAGTACCTACCCGACTCTATCGGAGTCGGATTTTATTAATACATTATTAGGATAAGCAGTTAAAATACATATGGGGTTGTCAATCAAGATAGACTTCTTAAAGGGACGATCGGAGATGGCCAAATGAGCGAACGTTTCTTTTCTCTTCTTCGATAATTGAGCTTCAGAGAGGTATCTGCCACAAGACACACTTACGCCACGAAGACGTAGTAAAGTTAATCAATAAAGAAATTGAACGTGAATACATGTATGCTATAATCGTATCTTGCTTCATAATTAAGATGATCGATCAAACCTATTAAAAAAAGAAACTCCCATAAGTTAATCTCCGAAGGCGTTTTGCCAACACAGGAACATGCGATCCAAGATAACGACAATCCAATTCAATTACAAATTTAAGTTTACTGTACACAACTCTCATTTTTTAGAGCACTATAATCCAAGAGATTATGACACGATTGTATATCATTTTGGTTCATCCATAAACATTCTCTCCGTGTAGGGACACCCGACCTCTGCTTCCATTACCCCATAATTTGCAGGAGCAAATTACAAGAAATGTCTCAGTGTCATATAAATGGTCCCAGGATTAAGTGTCGGATACAGGTACGTGAGTTCATATGAAGTGTCGAAGTAGCATAGCTTTTAACTTAGAGAAATGACCTAAAGTAAAGTAGTTGTCCATTATAATGTCCAGATGATAGTCATCACATTACTCATTTTGGTCAGTAAAGAGCATCGAACCCCCATGGCCACCGAAAAACGTCAATAACTAACTGAAAAAGTTCTACATCGTATAAAATTCACCCATAAAAACGCCATATTTGTTGTCTTGTGTAAATCAAAATCACCATCAAAGCCTATGTAGGCTATTAATATCGGATAGGGTACAGTTATTTTTTTAAAAATGCATTTCAAAGTTTGAAAAGCAAAAAGCTGATAAATAACTTGGATGAGATGTAAAAAATCTTTCAACTTACGAAATTAGTGTAACTGAAATGTCTACAATCCAAAATTTTAATCGCCAAATAGTAATCAATAAAGCTGCATATAATTTTTCAACCAACATAGTAAACATTGTTCTCTAACAGGTTAATTCCTATAAGCATAAAACACCACTTCCTCAATGTCCAAATTCATTATGTATGTATACATAGTAAACATTGTTCTCTAAAACTTCGCTAATAAAATGTAATGTCCCAAAAAAAACATAAGTTCATACATTATTACAAATATACTACTCACTATATGTCTATGTCCGTCTCAATCATTTGTTTATCTTTATGGGTACGGAGCAAGTATATAATATTAAACTGCAGTAAAAATATTTATAAACTGATATCTATTGGCAAAAAAAAGAGTGGGTATTTATATGTAAAAAGATGTTGGGACTAACTGTAATGGAGTGAGTAGTTCCTTATGATGAAGAAGAAGCAACTGAGGAAGTGTTCCTTGTTTGTGAACTTTGGCCGGAGGACGACTCGGTGAAGAACATAACCTGCTCATCATCATTTTCATTAAAAACCTGGATAGACTTTGGAATAGGAGGCATATTCACGTCCAAAACACCCTCAAGTATTTGAACCACTTGACCCATTGACGGCCGATGATATTCATCATCCTGAATACACCAACAACCGAGTTTACATATCTTCATTACCTCAGTTGCATCAGCATTGCTTTCCAGTCTAGGGTCTAATATAGTCATGATATCTCCGTCTTCAGCTATTTTGCTCGTAGCCCAAGTTGGGAAAAACTTGATTCTTCCATCCCCTAATAGTTGGATGTTCCTATGCCCTGATAACAGTTCAAASARCACCATTCCGTAACTAAAAACGTCTGCTTTGGCTGTTATTGCTATCCCTGAAATCCATTCTGGGGCTAGGTACCCTCTTGTTCCTCTCATAGTGGTAAGGACCCTGCTAAAATCTCGYCCAACAAGTTTCGCCAACCCAAAGTCAGCTACTCTAGGGCAGAATTCAGCATCCAGAAGTATGTTTTCTGGTTTGATATCACAGTGAATAATGCAATCTCGACATTTCTCATGTAGATATGCTAATCCCCTTGCTGTGCCAAGAGCAATTTGGTATCTTTTCGGCCAGTCCAATGTTGTATTGTTTTTGTCAGGGAAAAGATGGTAGTCCAAAGACCCATTTTCCATATGATCATAAACCAGTAGCTTTTTAGCCCCTTCTGAGCAAAACCCACGAAGTCGAACAAGATTAACATGCTGAACTGTCCCAATTGTACTAACCTCAGTTCGGAATTGTTTCTCGCCTTGGCTAAAACTTTCCAACTTCTTCACAGCAATGACAGATGAATCGGGCAATGTTCCCTTAAAGACAGACCCAAATCCTCCTCCTCCTAGTTTCTCTGAGAAATTCTTTGTGGCAATTTGTATTTCCTTATACCCAAACGCTATCAGTGAACCTTCAACCGGAGTTTTAGACTCAGAATATTGTGCTTTTTGCCTACGACGTCGAGCTAACAGCAGTCCTAAAATGACCAATATCAGGGCAACAATTCCAGCAGCAATGCCGACAATCAATTTTGTTTTACTCTTGCTTGGAAATTCCGAGGCAGCCAGCTTAAGATAAAGCATTTTGCCGCTAGGATCACCCTCAGAAAGTTGTTGAAAGTTCAATAGTTCACCAAACCAAACAGAACACTCACTATTATCATATGAATAAGCATTACAGCTGCAATTATTCAAACAAGCTAATTCACATTCCTGCAAGCTCGAGGCCGCTGCAGTTTTTGCATTTTCAGGCAACGCAATTTCTTTATAAACAAAGAATCGGTCTCTAGCTTTTCCGTTGTTTGAAGTTCCACATCCCAATGGAGTCCTCCTTTGGCATCCCCCTGAGTAATCACTCAAACCCCAATCAATATTGGACTCGGGCTCAAACCCTTGTAAACAGCTACAAAATGGCAATGAATTTTGAGTACAACTACCAAAAGTTCCACAATAAGCATACACTTGACATTGTTGCTTAGGTTCAGACCAAAACTGATTCCAATCTTGGGAATTCCCGAGCCATGTCATTGTCTTAATCACTCCAGAAGTATCCATAACAAACCTCGAAATAATTGCAGGGTTGTAAAGATTGAAACTGAAGTAGGTCTCATTCGCATTATCAGTGAAGTTGAAGTTGTACAGGAAGTTCAACCTCATCTCAGGGACTAAGCTGAAAATCTGTTGTTCTGGATTCCATGGTCCGCTACTCCAATATTGTTTCGTTTCATTCCACTTGATAACATATTCTTTTTCCTCCTGAATTATCTCAAGCGTATAAAGACCAGGGGACGGATCGTCCGCATTTTTCCAAGAAGAAAGATGCTGACTTTTTTTAGTCTTTTTGTTATACTCAATCTTACCACTAGGAAGCCAAGTATCAGTAAGATTTTCAAAACTCTGCCAAAGCGGCTCACTCGTATTAGGTCCGTCTGTAAGAACAAGATTTCCTGAATCGAGTAAAACTACCTGTACAGATTTCCTGGTTGTCGAATTCAAGTCTGTCGACCAAATGGGTGGCGATTTTGGCCCCCCATCTGTAAGAACCAAGTTCCCATCTAACAATTTTAGCTCATACTTATGTTTATCTAAGATGGGGTTAACTCGGTTAGCTACCCAAACTACAGTTTGTACTGAAATTTTGTTGTACCAAATACCAATATACCAGTTGGAAGATTTACCAGGTTGAAAGTATCCAAGCTTAAAGTTTCCTCCTGCTGAGATTATTGTTTCGTCTCCGGAGATCGAGTTGTTTACCGTAATCCTGTCCAAACCAGATGCCAAAGGAATTATGAATGATAAAATTAATGTGAGATTATAAAGCTTGAAACATAGACCATACAAGTTTTCCATGGCATACAAACAAGAAGGCCAAATGTTTGTTTTTTCAGGGTCAGTTAAGAATAACAAAACACATGTATATATAGTAAACGTCAAAACAGACGGATAGCACCCGTCTTAAACGAGAATTTGGGAACGAAGAATGGTTTACTAGAAGCCTAGGAAGACTAAAAGTCAAAATAGACGACTACAATTACCCCATTGTGAACGGCAACCAAACAAATAATGTTGACTTGTAGACCTCATGAGCCCACCACTGATTAATTGTTGTGTCAATCAACAGAGTTAACAACAGTACATTCAGGAACCTAGACTATTCAATAGCTGAGCAAGTGAGCATTGAGGACCGTAGAATTGGTAATCGAGTCACCTAGGTTGGTTATACTTGTACATCGGGTCTAATAGGATCAGGTTATATTGGGTTTAGTTTGTCTCGGGTTGTTGAGGGTTCAGGTTGATTACACTTTATGTTGGGTAATCATTAAGTAACTAGTTGCGTTGGGTCAAGATATCAAGATACTCCCTCTTATTCATTGATTTCTTCCCCCTTTCATTTTGCACGAGAAATAAGAAAATGATTTTGGATCACACAAAACACACTACCTCACATTCAATTGAATTTGGTCCACACAAAACTTAGCAAAAAAGGAAAGAAGAAAGAAAATCCGACTACCATGAATGAGGGAGGGCAGTCATAAATACACTATTAGCTTTAATATGAACACTAGCGGGGCCCACTTATTTTGTCCACATACAAAGATATTTTGTGTCCCCGTGCATTTATGGGCTGCCAGGAAAGAATAAAGAAATGAGTGAAGGACGGGTATATTTTATCTTATATACGATCCAAAATTAAATATAGGGCTCGTTTGGGAGGGAAGTAATTATTACTGGAGTAACGTGAAACGGAATTACTTTTTTCACATACGAACTTTACTCTTTCACATACATTTTTTCATTAATTTTCCATATCATACCCTTTTTTCCTAAACTTAAACAAATTAGGTTTTTTCTCCAAAATCAAATCTAATTGTTTTACAAACTTGAATAATGCATTATAATCCTCCAATTAATTGTTTCACCCTTCTAAATTTCCAATTATAATTGATTCCATTGCCACTGAACAATAACTCAACTCATCATAGTTACAACCATCGCCGTCTACGCATTATTGAACAAAATTAATTCAGAGAGAAAAACATGATGCCAAAATTCAAGTGTAGTACACTGTACACTAGTACCAAACAACTTGTTTGGAGGGAATTTCAAGTGTAGTACGGAGTACCAAACAATTAAGATGAGAAAGCACTGATTTAATTGTTTGTTTATGCAAGTGCAATACCAAACAAATTGCTGGGGAACGCTGGGGAGGTCGGGGAAGGACGGGTTGTCGTCAGACAGGGGGAGCGAGGTGGTCAAAGGAATATGGTCGGCCGGAGCACATCAGAGGGAGGTGAAGGAGAGGGAGTTGAAAAAATCGATTGAGCGAGGGAAAAAAATGATAAGGGTATAATTGTAAAAACAGGATGTGAATGAGTAAAATCCGTATGTGAAAAAGCACAACCCAAGTGAAAATGGGGGAAGATTAGTATAATTTTAATTTCCTTACCCGAGTAATTATCTTATACTAGTTTTAAACTCGTGAAATTCACGATATGTTTTAAACTTTGTTGATATTTACTCTATTTTTTTAGCTTCTCATTCATTTTTTGAAGGCCAATGTTTCCGAACTTTGACCGTAAATATGTTGAAGAATAACAAACAAAATTTATAAAAATAAAATATCTACGCTTATTATCAAAATATTTGTTGCTAAATATTTTTTTTGATGAAAAATATAATATATAAAAGTCGAAAAATATGGTCAAAGTTCTGTCTTAGAGACCATAATAAAGCAAATGAGGAAATAAAAAATTTGAGGAAGTATTAAATAACAGTAACAGTTTTGAAATTGATGGCTCTTTTCTAACAAAAAAATTTCAACGTTATTATTATACTTAGTATTAGGTAGATCTACCAAATTTACCCCAATTGCAATTCTGTCTGCACTAAACAGTTTTTTCAGGGTTGTAAACCCTTAAAACTTGACCCGTTATCCAAGACTACATTATAACAAAACAACCTGCTAACTTAAGAACACCACCTACACATGTCAAATTCTGACCCGGCTCGAAAACCCGACCTTTCTGACTCTTTTTTTTCACGACTCAAGAGTCAAGACCCGAAAAATCTCGACTAACGATCCGTTTCACCTAAACTCGAAATGACCCGCAAATTTAGGGAAAAAACCCGACTCGAACCGGTCGACCTGTTAGGTCAAAGATAATTCAAGAATTTTATTAAAATATTAATATTTATTTTTGAAATAATAATTAAAAAATAATTAGTTTTTGTACTTTTAATTAATAATTAAAACCCAATATTATATAATTTTCGTATTCTTTAATAATAAAATAATAATTAAAATAAATTAATTTATGTAACCGTTTATCCTGTTAAATAATATTAAATATGTTTTAATTTTTTTTAAAATATTTTCTCGAGTTAAAAAATACTCCCTCCATTCAATTGTTTTATCCCCACTTCAATAAAATACTCCTCACACATTTTAGAGAAGTGAGAAGAAAAAAATTGAATGGAAGGAATTGTAGAAAAAAGGCGTTGGACACTACCTTTTTACCTGTATTCCAACCTTAACCCGACTCGTTTTCTGACTCAGCCCGTATGACACGGCCCGACCTATCCGACCCGTTTGACAGGTCTAGCAACACTCGTATGACATGTGAGTTCAACCTTATATAAAGATTAGTGAAAAATATTTATTTGACGCATATAAAATTAATTGAATGTGAACACAATACCCGTAATTTGACTCGTGAATCATAATTTCAATCAAATAAAAGGTTTCTTTGACAATATTAATTAGGACTGACCTTTCCCATATAACAAAAGTCACTTTCAAGCAAATAAAATAAAATATTTTGTTATGGTATTTATTCCCCGAAAAAAAGCCATTTATTCTTACATCGACTTTCTTTTATATTGGATTGAAAAAAAATTTAGTTAGGAATATTTTGTTTTTTTGTTTTTTTTTTTAAAATAACGTTTTTTTTTTATTAAATTAAATCTAAATTTATGAAAAAGTTTAATGTCAGACAATGATAATGATAATTATTATACAAAATCAATACCCTTGAATTAGGAAATAATTTAATTGGCGAATTATAGTATATCATTTTTTTTTAGTTTTAAGATGCTCTTATTTACCCATGAGATAACATGTCATCCTTGATGAAATTGTATAATGCCATATTAACGGTGACTTAGAAGATTAATATATATAGTATGATACGATCCAATCTCCTCTCATTTCTTCTAGTTTTAGCTTCTATTACCCGAGTCCCAAACGAGCCCTCGTAGGTGCATTTATTTTAATTTCAAGTGAAAACAATTTAAATGAATGTCAAAATAGTCTTATTTGTACCATTATCAACCTAATTCGTTATCAGGTCATCTGTCAGTTTGAGCCAATATCTGGTAACGCATCAGTTTGTGTCGATTCGGTCGAGACATACAGTTGTTATGGGTTGTTAGGTTTGTGTTCGGGTTGAGTGAGCTGATTTCAGCGCCACAGCAAGGTGTGGGAGTGGGAGATGATATGGGTTGGGTTGGAATAGGTATCGGTTCAGCAGTCAATTTGTTGGCGCTAGGTGTTGGGTTCTGTCCACAATTGGTCACTGACTCACTGACTATATAGCGTTGGTTCCGGTGAGCCGATGATTGAAATTTGTGGTGAGCCTTTGGTGATGATGAAACCAGTGTATATAACGGTAATGAGAATTGGCGTGAATGTAGAGAGTATAGAACTATGTTTTGCCTCCTTAATTTTTGCGGCGTTGCAAAAATATATATGGAATTGATGTGAATGGAGAGAGTATAGAACTATACAAAGATTCGATTAGAGGAAGATTAAACGAGTTCTAGATACAATAACCAATCAAAATATTACTGTAGGTACGCCTTAGACTTAAAAGAGTGTATCCAACAAGGTGTAGCTGACTAACAAGCTTACAGGAATCGTGATTTGCTCAAAATTTTCCTCCCAAAATGAACTGAACTTTCCATGACAGCTGTGTTGAATTAGCTCTGCAAAAACTGAGTCCAACCGAAATCCATAATTCAGGTTTTAGCAGCTGGAAAATCAGAATCATCACATTCTGTAATTCTGATGCCGCGAGTTTTCCTCTGCAAATTGACCCTGTGAACCTGAACTCCAGAAGTAAACTTATCAGAAGATCTGTATTTCTTTCCAGTAGTTTTGAAGTTCTTGTTTTTCATCTTCAGCTTTGATTCAACTTCTCCATGAGTTTCGAGATTCAGGCTGTTCATTTCGTTTGCTAGGTTCGTTTTCAAGAGGTGGCCAAGATAGTACACAGGGTCAACATACCATGCTGATACTGTCACAATGCCTTTGACATGTGATGGTTGAAGAAGACCGTAAAAATGTTTAATCTCAGGAAAGCATGAGTGTTCGGAATATGGAACTGAGTACACATACTGATGAACCCTCTCAACAGACTTCATGTTAAGGTCAACACGTGTCCCATCTCTCGGAGGTTTCCTTCTGCTGGTAGAGGCAACTGTAAGACATGATGATGCAGAAGATTGTTTTTCTCTGGCAAAGGATTTTACAAGCCATGGAAGACCGGAAGGCATAATCCCTATGGTCGGCTTTCTTGTGTTTAAGGCCTCTAAAGTGTCGATGCTAAAACTGTAACGAGGAACAGCTCTCACTCTTGTCAGGCAAGTCCGAGTAGTAAAGATGTCAGGGAGACCCAGCAGATGCATCGTCTGCAACCTTTCTGGCCACACCCATATCTTTCCGAGTCCCACAAAATATTCAAAGTATTAGAACCACAGCATGTCCGATATCAACAACGCATGTATTTAATAGATTCAGAATTGTCTAATGAACAGACCTTGATATTCAGGGATTCAGCAATAGAAAGCAATAGATCTTCCTTGCCAAGAGAGTCAATTCCAATAATGATGTCGTGGTCTGGGTGAGACGTAATGATGTCAATAACCTGCAAATAATACAGTAGATTTGACATTTTGATTAGTCGTTTTTCCATTGAAATTGGTAGTATTGTACAGTACGTCAGTACCTGTTGCGCAGCAACATCGCGAGTAGGAAAACAGTAAGCAGGATTACAGTAAGTGTTATCGAGATACAAGACATCAAGACAGTGACCGTCAAGAGCATTCAAAAGCATATTCCTCGCATTTTCAGACTTATCTCCATCAATTTCCCAGCGGAAATCACCAGTATAAAGCACATGTCCAAACTCACCCCTAAACAAGAACATAACCGCACCTGAAACGAAACAAAAATAGATCTAATAAGACGGAATGCCGAATAGAATTGAATAGAACGGTAACAGGTAACAGGTAGGTATTAACCAGGGCAGTGGAGAGCGGGAATAGGCATGACATGAACAGAGGAAGACAGGGAGAGTTTGAACCAGGAACCGATGTCGACGACACGAAGTAAAGAGAGGTCGAAATCGGGGAATTTGAGAGGGAAGAGTTTAGCGGTGGTACGAGAGCAGTAGAGAGGGCCGTTGGACCATGATGAAGTGAGTCCGCGAGTGTGATCAGAATGAAGGTGTGTTAGAAAGTAAGCTGAACTTCCTTTAGACCATCTGTCAACTGATATCATTCCTCCTTCCATGTCGAATTGTCGATGTCGATGCCGGAAACTTCTAGTTTCGTCGACGAAGAAACGAAGATTGGTGGGGAAAATTGGCACAAATTTTGGGGGAAATGCTTTGTGTTTTGCCGATAACTTTCAATCACTGGGTTTGGGTGAAATATTCAAATTGGCGCCATTTCTCTATTTTCGTGCACAAATTGGCAATTTTTTTCGGATACTGAAACCAATTTAATGGGCAATCTCCTTATATAATACTCCCTCCATTCAACTCCACACTACCACTATGCTTTATGCACATATATTAAGACAATGTTAAACAAATATTAAAGRTACACAATGACTCACCAAAAATCTGCTTTATTAATGGGCTAACAGTTTGTGTTATGAGCTTAAT
>VHZZ01000053.1:24716-58810 GCA_009801015.1 Silene noctiflora | reverse complement strand
AATAATAATAATAATAAGTTAAATTAATTAAGTTAAATTAAATTAATTAATTTAACGGATCCTGTAAGTTCAGTTCAGATCCTATAAGTTCAGTTTAGATCCTATAAGTTCAGATCTTATAAGTTCAGTTCAGTTCAGATCCAATAAGTCCAGTTCAGATTCTATAAGTTCAGTTAAGTTCAGATCCTATAAGTTTAGTTCAGTTCAGATCCAATAAGTTCAGTTCAGATCCTATAAGTTCAGTTCAGATCAGTTCAGTTCCTATAAGTCCAGTTCAGTTCAGATAAGATCCGTTTCAGTCCAAAAGAACAGAGCCTTAATATGTTATTTGTCCCACATTGAAAAATTATGCAGGTGTGGTGAATATATAAATAATAGAATTGTCCCACATTGAAAGATTACCATTAGGTGGGTTATCCTATGATTATAAATATGAGTCATCTTTGAAACTAGGTATCAAGCAAAATATTTTGAGTCTTTTAAGTATTGTCTTATAAGACTCTTAAGAATTTTTATTATTAAAAATTAATTAATTAATTTAGGAAATTATCCTAAATAATATTTTTGATATATAAAAAATATAATGGAAAATATTTTAATTATTATTATAATTAGAATTAGAATATATTATAATTAGAATATAATATATATTTCCTATATTATATTCAATATTTATATAAAAAAATTTACATTTTATTTGAAAAAAAAGTATAGAAAAAAAATACGAAAATAAAATAATTAAACTGGTGGTAAGAAAATGTTATAGTATAAATTTCATATTATGTTCACATATTTTAATTATGATAAAAAATAGAAAAAAAATGTATGAATATTAATAAATGGTATAATATATAACTATTACATATATTGAAATAACAATTTCCCATATTCGGAATTTGAGTTGGATGTCGAACTAGGTGCGAAAAATATGATGTATTTCTTATTTAGTATGAAAAATAATGCAGGTGTGGTAAATAAATTACATATAAATAGTAGAATTGTCTCACATCGAAAGATTAATATAAAATGAGTGATTCTATAATTATAAATATATATCATATTGTGGATTAATAACATACAAATATTAAGCCTTACAACCTTTTCTTCATTAACAAAGTGTTTTATGTTTTATTTTATTTGAAAAAATATTTTAATCATATGTAAACAAAATTAGACATAGGATGCAAAATTTTAACTAAGTTAATTACCCCGTTGCAACGCACGGGTGTTAAACTAGTTATTTTTATAAATCCGGCTTATTGGAGGCTAGGTTGGGGTCAATATGGTTGCTCTTGTTCAAGTACTCAAGGTTTTGATAATGTTTCCTCGGTCATGTCTACATTTGTCTTCTCAGCTACGCCAGGCAAGGCGCGGTTATAACTCACAGTAGGCACGAAATGAAGCAACAAAGGGCCGCAGCCCAAGCGCGCATACGATTACCAAAAAAGGCAAAACTCATTTTTCGTAAAATATACTACACCAAACCAAAGATCATCACACTAAAAAAACGTGCAAATTGTCGCTACACTTGAGATCCACTACGAATTTTATACACGATTTGGAAGAATCGAAGAATGCTAATAGCTAATTAGCTACACATGATAACAAAAGCTTTCAACCTTTCATAGTTCTGAAAGAATGGCCGGAATATAGTGAGATAATTCTGCTGTAAGAGATTGAAATCCGTTGACAAGTTGAGTGTGGAACTCCTGGTCTTCCTCTCCAATCAGTCTGAAGTGTACTCGAATAGCCCTCTTACAGACAGCCATAAATTCAAGCAATGCAGCAATAAGTTGCTGCAATTCCTGTGAGCGGAGTCTAGTTGCAGGCTCCCCAGACAGAAATGCGGTACACACGCTCAATACTCCACTATTCACCTGCAATAGACAACAGAGTTGTACGTTGAATCACTCATAAATCAGTCAAAATATATTCTGACTTGCTAATCCACTCTTCCTCGCTAGGAACAACCTCCATCATTATAAACCACTTCCCCTTCACTGGAAACAGCCCATCACCCTCCATGAAACAAACCCCTACCTACCTGAAATAACTTTCCACCACCATCCCATTCCACGAAACATAAAGAACCTAATGAAACACCCAAGAAAAGGAAACGTAAAGAATCTATGAATCGGAGGGAGTACTACTTTATTGAGAGTGAGACCCATCTCCCTCTCACAACTTTTAACAGTTGTGCCACAAGCAAATGTTGCAATTCCAAAAAATTGGAGGGAGTAGTATATACCTTCCGATGTCATCTACGTTTTCAGAGGCAAAATAAATGAAGTCACTTTTATTTACTATCTTATAGGTGGCTGTACACAGAACAGGAAAAACTGGAGTCGAGGATGATGAATATGAACTGTACGAAATTGTCGACTCGAGTAATACTTACTTGAACAGCGACACTGCCTTGAAGTATTCTCTGCAAGCTTTGAAGGCGTGGCAATTGGTCCCCTTCAGAGCTTCTAGGTTCCTCAAGCTCATTGCGAAGTGCAGCTGTCCGAGTTTCGATCATACCAATTGCATTTTCCACCGGCGAAAATTCCATAGATTCGGATTTTATCACCAAAAGTCTGTTAACAAGTGCAGGAAAGGAGCCTTCTGTTTGAAGCACTGTTCGCCGCTTCCATTGGTCCTCTAATCCACCTTGAGTCTTCCCATTTTTAGTAAAGGGAGTGTCAAACAAAAATCGATCAAAAACACGAGCACGCACACTTCCTGTCGAAAGGGAAAATATTCTCTCCCTCCGACTTCCTAGATCCTCATCTTCCATGACAGGGTCAACAGCAGTGATCTGCAAATAGCAGACACCCGGCTGCAATTCGTCCGCCTTCACTTGTCTAGAATCTTGAATTATGTGAAGCCTGTGATTACTGTCCATCCTAGATTCATATATATGGCTAAGCTTTTCCATGATGTCACCAAGCCTTACATCACGGGGCTCTCGGTATACATATTCCTTCCTATCCAGCTTCCCAAACTTCTCCCCGTAAAAACCTACTCGATAATATGTAGCATCAGTGAAAGGAATTGGGCTCGCTTCCTGTTCAAGAATAGATTCATATATACTAGTCAACATTGTATGACATTTGGCCAGCTGTCCATATGACCTTCGACTCTTGTAAACTGGAATAACTAATTCCAGGATGCTGGCACAAAAGTGATAAAGCTCAGCTTGGGAAAATAGCTTGTTAGCAAGCTGGAGGTATTTCACTGCGGAATCAACGGTTAATTTTGAAGCACCATATCCTTCCACCTCAGCAGCTGACGTTTCAGAAGTGATGTTATCTTTTACCATAGGACATATTTTCCGTAGAGCAGAGACGTGGTCTTTACCCCAGACACCATCATTCCTACAAACGAGAGCCTGTAAAGATGTTGCAGTAAGGTTAATAAAATCTAAGTCAACAACAGGAGTTGATCTGCCAGTGTTGAACAGAGTCTGACTACGTGCATTACTGATTTTTTAACGAAGATTGTGAATGCGTCCACATTTGCATGTCAGTTAAATGAATTGCCAAGGATTTTGTAGAATAGAATATTCGCGTTAAAGAGCAAAATGGCGCTACAAGCAACAAAATACCATATAGGTTAGGCATACTGTAAATTAAGCCACTAAAGCATCGGGGGGCTTAACAATATCGACTCTGCCCTTTCATTTAGATTCCTTAAACTTTCCTTTTTGGGACATTCAAACGATACAATTCATATTTCCGTTATGATCAAATTTGATTTTAAAACAAAAATACCCTCTAAAGTATGTAGGTCCCAATACCTACCAGTCGCATTCTATATTTAATTGCCGTGACCACATAGCATTTCTTAAAACTCGAACCATATGTTAATGTGGTGAATCCAAATGAAAGGAGTACATAAGTCTATCAGAAACCACTCAGTGTGAAGGACTATAAATTTCAGAATGGGTTTCACATTCGTCTTCATGGGCTATCAACAACAGTCAAAAGAATACCTGCATAACAACACCAGCAACAGCCACTGCACACTGGGCTGCTTCAGCCCATGATTGCATTTCCTGATGGGCATCACATAGATGGAGTAGCCACATTATGTGGAGATCTGGAACTGGAGCAAATGCTACTGCAAGTTTGCAAAAGCTTTCTGCAGCAGCATATCTATCGATATTCATCACAGGACCCTGCTATGGATAAAGCATTAATTATAACAATTGAAGATAGAATTCAATTTTATACAACAGTTCAACCTATTCTCAAGTGAAAATCTTACCAGAAGAGCATGTTCCAGGCTTGCATCAAGGGCCAAAAGAAGATTATCAGACAAATGTTTAACTTCTGACCACGACCAGCGATTTTCAGTAGATTTTTCAGGAATGGCAACCACTAAAGATTCTGAGAGACCACAATCCCTCAGCAAACTTAGGCATTTCCCTTCATCTGCCATTTCCTCCAAAGATTTGCGAAGTCTCCGTGCTTCTCCACTCTCTTCGAGAGTACCATCAGGTTTCATCAGACTAACTTGAACATCAGACATCAACTCTGATATGGTGATGGTCAGCATGACCCTAAGCCTTGTGGTCTGTTTGAAGTAACAGAAGGAGCTCTGCAGATGGGATCACTGTTGTATTAAGTTTGAAAGATTACATGTCACAGAAAAAGAAAAAGAAAAAGAAAAAAAAATAGAGAGCTAGCTCTTTGCTAGTGATCAAAAGCATACCCTCACAAGTATCTGGAGCCCAATTACAGCCCTTCTCCGTATATTATCATTACGAAACACAGCAAGACGTAGAAGATGAAACGCAATTTGTTTAAGGAAACGATCATTTTCACGTGACATCAATGTTGAACCATGGTAGCGGAATATATTATTAAAAGCTGGAAAAAAAGCTTTCCAGAAGGAAAGTGATTGGTTTCTTGAGAAGATGCTAGCAAACACAGAAGTGATGCAGTCAAGTTTCCCATAATCTGTAGCGATTCTGTGAGCTGCAGCGGTAGTTGAGAACTTTTCTGTAATTTCTAATACTTGAAGACTGACAGCTGCACACAAATTTTCTTCCCAAAGCTCCTGAGAAGCACAACGTCAGTAGAAGTAACAGAAAACCAGTAGAAGAAAAATCTTCTTTCATAGAAACCTTGCTATAACAACATTTTGTAAACCTGTAAGCTGTGGAGACTGACATCTTCATGAAAACTGAAACATTTTGACCCAAAATATGAGAACACATACCAGCTTTTGTCTCAATATTGGATGCAAGGATTCTCTCAATGCTTGTGCAGAGGTTCCTATCCTAGATGACTGTGCTTGAGCTAAAGCTTCTCTTAATGAATAAGGTTGGCTTGGAGAACTTAATTGAGAATTAACTTTCAGCAACAGATAATTCTCTGGAGTTCTATGAGACTGCAACAATAAAATTAAACAAAAACAGGCAGCTGCTTCCAATCAAAACTGCATACCAAGTATCATAGAAATGGCAATCAGAATTATTTGCTTAACAAATCAGACTACCTCCTGGCGTGATGCTTCTGAGAAAAATGTATTGATTGCAGGAGACAACCTGTCCGAGTACTTGGGGGAAACAGGGCCATCTCCAGCAATACTACGAGAACTATTTCCAATAATCATATTGTCCGTTGGTCTCTTATGCTGTAACAAGTAAATGACAACAAACATAAAGAGACCATTAACGATTTGCAGAAGTCAACAATGAAACAGAGCAGGTCCAGAGACTTAAGAGGTTGTGAGGATAAAAATGAACTATTGGGAGTATTGGGGGCAGGAGAATTGTAAAGACAGTATAATTTTAGTATGTCGGGTATCCAGGAAAAAAAATAAAAAAATAAAATCCTAAGAAGATCCAACGTGGGAGTTAGAAGTCTTGGGCTTTATTTGGATGGAAGGAGATGGAGGAAAAGGAAGGGGCAGAAGAGGACAAAATCTCTTGTTTGGTTAGCAAGTGTGGTTGGAGGGAATGAAGGGAGACGGAAACTAAGGGATCCATTTCTCCTGAAACAGACCAAATGAAAATCTCTAATATAGGGAAGATTTGAAGGTAAAACGACATTAGTCTGCACCTCCACCCTCCCTTTCCCTTTTCTATTTGTATCCAAACAAAGGGTTAAATTTCAGCTGTACATTACTCCAAGCTACACATGAATGCCAAAAAATTAAATATATTAAACAGGTAGCAGGAGGGAGAGGCAAGCAAGTAGCTCCAAAGAATACTATCAAACTGAAACTTCAACTACAAATGGCGACTCATCCAACATTTCCCCCGTGCAAACAATATCACCAGTATGAAGCAAGTAATTAAGCAATGGCTTAACGTTCAGGAAGATGGCAAAAGTAGAAAAAAAATTCAGAAAGACCAACACCAAAATGTTCAAAACCACCATAATCAAACCAAATAAATCAGTTTCTTAAAAAAAACGGTCATATGAACCATATACCAGCTAGCCAACTTGGCTCTTGCTACAACACTTTAGGCCCCTGGTCAGAGCCAGCATATATACAATTAGAACAGAAGAAGAAATTTTAAAAGCATATCAGGAAAAAATGACCTGTCACTGACTGATGAAAAATCGAGCCTGGGAATGAAAAGGTCTACTTTTCCACACATATAAATGGAAATTTTCATCTCAAAGACCAACTTATTGACTTAACCCTATATTTTTTACGCGGAGAAGAGAAATCAGCTTTGAGATATATAAACAACTAAGGTACGGACTGTACATTGGCAGCTCAAACAAGGAAATTAGTTCAAAATGAAAACAAGAACCTGAAAAAAAAAAAATCAGAAGAAATTCAAATGGTGACCTCAAAAAGGATTAAACATTCTTCCAGAATTTTGAAAAATAATCTGCTTCTGGCAATGCTTTGCTGCCACACTTTGATTAGTGATGCATCGTCTAAATTCCGCACAATGTTCAAAACAACAATCAAGACTTCTCGCTTCTCAGCGGCACTAAGGTTGTAGAAGACAGGCATTTCATCAAGTATCTGCATAGATAACATTCCCAATGTATATCATTACTAAGCAAGTATTAAAAAAACAAGAGACATCATACAATCCACATAGATGTTCATACTTCCACTGTCTCAACTGATTCTTATGTTTGATTAAAATACCCCTCGGCCCTCACAAATGAATAAAAAGGTAGAGAACAAGAAGAGAGATAGAGGGAGTAATATGCTACTACAAGAAGAAAGAAACCTCCCTTGAACATCATAAACCAAAACTTCGTAATTTTCCTATACACCATGGCCTTTATACACTTGTACTTCTTTATAATCATCCTTCTCGCATTTATTCTCGTATTGAATTAATTAAATGTCTTCCAGAAACCGGAAGCAAGATGTTAACAACTTCATTTCTTTTGATGTATAGTAAGACTTGAGGGTTGGTATATTAACACATAAATTAAGGGGGTGAACATTATTAAAAGGGTGAGTTTGTAGCAACAAAAAGAATAAATGCTGTGGTACCTGACTGATGAGTGGGAAATACAGTTGTGCGATATAGAGTTTATCTTCAGGCTTCTGATAACGAGAATCAAACTCATGCTTGCACATGAGAACCACCAGGATTCTAGACGCCTACAGGTTAAAACCTTTTATGTTCAGAATTCCAAGAAATGTTCATAAACCAAAGATATGTTCTACCACGAAACAATTAGGTTGATAAGTAGCTCTCAGCCAGTTCATGGAGCTTGTGGTTTTAAATAAAAGCTGCAACATCGGAACATGGCCGTTTTGTAAAGGTTTTGAAAATGACCACAGCCGCTTTTAACATATCTTGCGAGAATATTGGTCACAATTAACGAGATTGGGCCCGGGCCATTTGGTTTGACTTTGTTAAATCATGAGAACGGGCTTCATAAAGCCAAGAAGGTTACATCCTAAAATTAATTGGTGATAGGAATAACTCATTGGTTTATAAACTAGTGAACTCACAAATCCTGCTCATTTCATCTATGCGGGCCACTGACATGAGGTTAAACCACATAATATGCTCTCAATTAAAAAATTTAGAAAAAAGAACTAAAATTTGTGTTACTGTCCACATCCAAAACACAGCCCCAACTCAAATACCCTTCCGCATTCGCATCACGTGGTGACCAAAACCCAGATTTAATACTCACTTTAGCCTTCTGTAACGAATCATCATGATCCAAAGTGAGGAAGAGCTCTTGTATCAGTACAGATGCAAGATAGTTCCTGCAACCAATATACATAAAAACACTCACCAAGTCATTTTGGCTCATCACTTAAACTTCTCAAATTTTCATAGCAATAAGAGTTCAACATCATACAGAATTGAAGTAGACCAATAATGCATAAACAAGAAGAAAAATCAAATACACAGGACGAATGGATTTTCTAATTAATGTGTTTTTTCGTAGGCCTTTTGTCAAGGCCATAGTTGACTTCAACATGATAGTAAGCCAAGCCTGGTTCTTTCTTGTTAATCGCTAAAAAGTTCAATCTCCTTTATTAAGAAGAGATTTGGTGTTATCGTTACATTTAAATCGGACAAGCTTTTGCAAACAAATAGGTCATTTTTTTGTATGGAAACATAATCAAGTTCATTAGAATTTAGAAATGACAATTAGGACCTATGTATTATGTAAAGGGATTTCTATGTAATCACCGCATGGCCAATCAATTGAGTGGAAGCTAATTAAACCACGAGTGGAGCCATGGGTCATTATCACATTCATTGCGAAGATGTGTATTCGACGGTGGATGTGGTCTCATAAGTACTGAGTTGATTAAAGAGAGTAGAGGTTACACCTACTGACGAGAAAATGAAACAGCACTGCTGAATATAGTTGTCATATATTTCGTGCCTGAATGAAACGGTGAAAAGATTGCAAGGGGTAGGAGAAGTGCTGAGATGTTTTTAAAGTAAAATTGAAAATTATGGGTCTACTTGAACCCGTAGAAAATAGGGCGCCAAAGAGACTAAAGTAGAGGGGAAGAACTCTCTGATTGTTTTCTGTTTTTGGGTCTTGATTTTCGCAGTACACATTTTACTCATGGCAGTACACTCTTTACCATTATACCTCTCCCATTTCCCTTCTCTTTTTCCTCTAATTTCTCTCTAACTTTCTCCTCCTAATTATCATTTCCTTTGATTTCTCACCCATGACCGCCTTCATTAACCATGACCGTCGTCAACCACCCTTTACCACCGTCACCAACCTCCACATTACAAACGTACTRCGTAAATAGTGTTCTAAAAGAAATTTTGGCGTAAATAAATTTCAAAAATAAATGTACTATGGAACCGCATTCGAGCTATAAAAGACAGGAAACGGGCGTACTACATCAACGAAACAAAATAACAAAAGCAACATAATAGGCCTACTAGTCACCACCTTCGATAAACACCCCCTGCATATTGCAATTGTACTGCAAGTGTGAGCTCGCCACCCTCCTTTGTTATTTGATTTGTGTTGATATGAAAAATATCAAAAACGAGACATAGAGAGGGAGGATTGGGATTTAGGACTCAAATCTTAGACATGCCGGTTGCCACCATCCCTTCATCTCTAATTAGAACAAACCCAAAACTAATTTCTATTATAAACCCTAAATTAAACAAAAAAACTTATCAAAATTGTAAGAAAGAGATTAGTTTGATCTATTATAATGCAATTAGCGAGTTAAATACATGTTTAACACCCAAATTATCATCCTAAATCTAAGAGATTTGTTTATTTTGAGATRAGGTAGGGTTATCAATAGAGAGAACTATGTTTGACGATTTTAGTCAGGGGCAAGTAAATGGAAAGTATGATACAAAAAGTACTGTAATGAGTAAAATGCATACTGCGAAAATAAATTACATTTTTTAATGTCTTTTTAATTATTTTCCCTCTCTTTTCAATTACGATTAATGTTAGCCAAATCAAAATCAATTAGCAACGAAGGCTTTGTTGGTGTTATATGCAGTATGTTTATTTAGAGTATTGCATCGATAAAACAGAGAACAAAGTTCAAATTTGAACACCAATCTAGAGTTTAGGTGATAGTCGGAAATCAATAGTTTTACCTTACGCACGGTTTCTTGATTTAATCACCCTTATTCATTAGGTAAACGAAGCCTAGTTGATTTGGACGGCCATAAAGGTTAGTGAAGCCTAAAATCTATTCTACACCCAGAATCTGTAAGAATTATAAGAATCAGATTCGTACATCCATATCCGTTAAATTTATGTAAAGTTCTTCAAATTCTTTGCTTTCGCTATTTTAATCATATCAAAATCATGCACTGTCCTAAAAAGAAATACAATTTGTTGATTTTTAACTTTCATCAACAACATTAACCCAGGGGCTCCCGCAAATTGTGGGGCGGGGTCAAATGAATGCAACTTTACCCTTGTGTTAGTAACACAAAGTTGTTTCCGATTGATGCAAGATGAAAATTGTGTGAGAACTGCATCGAATGACTGTTTGAAAAGAAATGTGGCCAGTTTAGTGAGCCATTTAGCTTTGTTCCAAACAATAGCATGGCAGATGAAAAGGATAAAAAGAACAACAATCGAAAATCCAACTAGCATTTCACAAAGGAAAACATGGCAGACGGGACAATCTTTAAAGCAACAAAGTGTCGTATGAAAATAAGAGAGCGTTTTCACCATACCTATCTAAAGGGTCTCGTCCTGGCATCTCCACAAAGAGGTCATGATCACATATGATTTGTAAATAAGTAAGCTTGCAATCATGAAGAACGGACTGGCATAACCCAGAAAATTTATCTAGATACAAAGATACCTGCAATAATGACCATTTTATTTTGTAAGTATAACTATGTGCAGTACAGAAGAATTATATCAGTCGATCTCTTCTTGGACTATCTGTCATACAGTTTAATCAGCGTAGAACACAAAAGTGACAGACATACGAGTTGAAACCTGCGTACAAAACCATATATAAAGAACTGCGTTAAAACAAACAAAGCCACTTGAAAGATCTATTGGGATCCCGCTGTTTCTTCAACATCGGCAATAAAGCCCTAATCCCAAAACAATTTTTGGTTGGCTGATAACAAACATCATTTGAAACCGTTTGTGAGGAATTTTTAGGAATGGTTTAAAATATCCAAAATTATACTCTGCTTTTCCGTTTTCTCCTTGATTTTTTGAGAAGTATTTTTCCTTTCTTCCCATTTCTCTTTCCATCCCTTTTTGGCACGTTGAAAGTTATCTAGCAAGTACGAACACGAAGTATAGGCAAGAAAGTTGTTTGCTTTCAGGAACCCGCATAATTTACTGGCTTTTCTGCATCCACCATTCCACCTATCCAAATTCTTCAGATCAATCCTATACATTGATATAAGTCCATTTGGCATTCCAAATTTTGTGAAGTGGAAGAGCACAAAAATCAGGACCCTTGGCTATTCGCAAGATCTTGAGTCTTGACCATAACAAAATTTTGGAGATGACAGATACTACTTTTATGTTTTCCTTTTAAGATTTTTAGTATGGAAGCAAAGCATTCCTAGAGCAATTACCATCTCCATTGATCAAATAGGCTCAGAAGGATCAGGTACTTGGTACCTGAGACTGCGCTTTAAGTAGCTAGGCATAACAAATCTATTGAACCCCATCGAAGACAGTAGAAAGTAGAACCCACTTTAAATCCCAAACTCTATGGCTTCGGCAAATTGAATTTACTATATTGCACAAGAGCCAAGCATATGATGAATATAAGTGAATTTTAACCTAAAACATGAGAGATTATAGAATTTTCAGAAGCTTACCAATTCAAAAACTTGGCGAGGCTCTATCACAGACAAAAGATCATAACAGAAGAAAGCCAAGCTGCTATTTAGGCGTTTGGCTAAATTCAATCCTTTTTTGCAACGCTCGTGTACTTCAGTAATAAGGCAATCATAGAGTTGCATGATACATCTGAATACTCCTTCTTTCAACTGCATGGGTGGGATATCTTCACCTACACCATCACACATATAATCATATTACCTTAAGTGGGAAGCAATTCTAAAAATGGAAACTAACTCGAGCTCTGAAGCATTTGATCGTTTCTGTTTGCTTATATAAGAAATATTTCAATAGAAAAAATATCAACCTCGTGTTATTTTTTTCCAACTTTGCCTTTTCCAGAAATATCGTACCTCCCACCCTAGTTCCCTATCCACAAGTTCTCAGTTTCTCACATCTCCTCAGACTCCGCTCAGGTACAGATCCAGGTCAACACTTCCACTCGCCATCGCCCCCAGACAGCGATCTCCTTCCCCCTACCTGTTTTCTCCCTTCTCCCTGCCCTCTTCCCTTACCATTCTACACAAGCATCACAAACATTCCCCCACCCTCCAAAAAGCCCAAACCACTTCAGATCTCCCCCACCCTTTTCTTTTTCTCTCTATATATCCAACATATCTACTATCCCAGGTTTGGGGATGGGAGGTAGAATGGCTGCCAATGTATATGATAGGGAGCCTTGTACACATAAATAGGGCTAAGATGGGGTAGAGGGATGGTGTAACGGACAGGCAGGGGTCGAAGACAAAGGGAGGGAGTACATAACAGAAAGTATGGGATAATTTAGTTAACGGAGTGGGTTTCGGCTATAGGTTAATTGATGAAGATAAAGAAAGGGTTTAGTAACCTAGACCTTGAAAAAGTGACCTGACTTGAATGACTCGACCGATACGAACCAGAAAGTACAACCCAAAATGACCCATTCGGGATGACACGATAAAAAATTGACTGATTTAAGCAAAACAAACTGCACAGTTATGAGCCAAACTAACTCATAATGACCAAATCGGCCCAAATTGATTAATTTTATACAAAAACCCTCTATAATTATGACCCGAACTGGCCCATAACTATCTGTATAACCCGACGGGAAATGACCCAACTGGATATGACCTGTACACAAATGACCCGATTACAACGCACCAGAAAATGATCCGACCCAAAGTGACTCGATCCAAATGACCCCTTTGCTATGTATACTTGAGCCCCACAACACACAGTGGATTGTTTGATGAAAATGATGCCCGATTTGGTCAATATTGCATACTCCAAGGTTGTTAAAGCCAGAAACGCATCATGACACTCGACGGAAAAATGTACTGCAGATCAGACTACCAGAGGATGAAAATTACATTGCTCTAGGCCATAATATCAGTTAGTTACTTACTTATTCCTGCCCACTTTATTTTGTACTGAAGTCATCAGCTATTTTAGATTTCAAGTCAGCGAGAAATTCAAAAATCATTTTGGAAATTTTCATGACCTTTCTAATAATATTTTGATGCATGGAAAATTAATTTAAAATGACTTCCTTTTAAATTATGTATGCACCAAAGCAATTTGAAAACCAAACTGTGATTCCAGTGTTTGCTTGCCAACAAAAAAACCAACCTGACGGAAGGCTATGGTAGAAAAGACGAATTTGCTCCAAAGCCATTGATTTCACTATAAGCTCCAAGAAAAACCAAGACATTGCCAGCACGTCGTCATAAACTGGTCCGACACGATATCCTTTAGCCTAAACACAGAAGCATGAGCATAAACCTTAGGAGTTCTCAACCAAATATGCTTTTTTCACAAGTAAGATAATAAATTGACTCGGACACAAAAGCGGTGACACCCATGTAAAACAGTAAGTCTTGCTTAGACGGGCACTATCCGTCTAAAGCTTAAGATGGGTCAAATACTACCACATGATGGTAATAAAGAAATTTGGTATTTCCTAGGCAACAAGTGGGGTGATTTGGTATGTATTTGACCCGTCTTATGCTTAAAACGAATAATGTCCGTCTTAAATGAGAATTTATGCATGTAAAATAACACGTCATATGGTAACACCTATCTACAAAAAGACATCATGGGGTGCCGTGACGCCAATATTAAAAGAATAACCTAAGTTTGACAACCATATACAAAATGAGAGATGGATGCACTAAAGCTATCATGGGTAATCCTATCTACAAAACAAGAAAAGACAAGTTCCAATTAGGATGAATCATATGGCTCCAAATCTATAATGGCTTCAAAACTGAAACTTGAACTCTTGATGAGAAGAGCCATCCAAATCTATAATGGCTTCAAAAACTGAAACTTGAACTCTTGATGAGAAGAGCCAACGTCATCAAAAATACGATGGTCCCTTCTAATCCAAGTGTATGACAAAATAGCCAAAGGAATCCGCTTCCAAAATCCGGCACCCCAACCTTTTATCATTATTTATTCCTAGTAGAGAGTCCATCTTTCGCCTTCCAAAGATGGACCCAACTTACTCCAAATGCACAAAAAGATGCATTCCACAAGCAAGGCAAAAACTTATCCCTCTTGAGCAGATCTTTTATAGGTATATTCCCCTTTGTTTATTGTCCAAGCAAAAAGAAAATAAGCTTTGCAGTCTGTAGAGAGCCACCCCCACGAATACCTCTAGAGCTATAAAAGAAACCAGTCAGTTCCACCATTAACAAGCAGGGACAAACGAGCAATAGAGATGCAAAAAAGTACTCACTTTCTCTACTTACTAGGAAAACCATGCTTTCAAGAGTAACCATTAGAAAACTCCATGACACATGATCAAAAGGCTTTTCAAGATCGAGTTTGCATAAGAGGGCCGACTTATAAAACTTATGCAAGGAGTCAATTCATTCATTAGCAATAAGGACGGCGTCCAAAATTTGGCAACTGGGGAAACATGACATACATATCAAAGTCGACCAAAAGTTTACCAATCACTTTTCTCGACTGCAGAGGCAACACCGTAGCAGAACTTTTATAAGCATTGCCAAGAAGACTTATGCTCCTTTCAACTTTCGGAATCAGACTCGGAAAAGTGGCATTCGAACTCTTCTCCAAACACTCGAAATATACAAGAAATATGTTGAAGACAGAATCGTGTAAGAATACAACCCTGAAGCCCATAAAGGGTACACTTGAAATCACATATAAAATATATTCGTAGCATGAATGACTGACACTTCCAAAGGCTTTAAAACACTCAATATCTTAGTATAACACAACACAAATGCATAACATTCCTTATAAAATTAGAGCACTGTTGTGAGAACCACCTTTTATTATACACTAGAAATAGATCATCAGTTCTTAAAATATTATTTTTTGTCACTTTCAAAACATTTTAGATCTCTCCCTTAAATGAATTGTACTGTACATTTTCATGGTTACGCGCTAATTCTATCTAAATTTACACAAAAATATTGCCAAAGCTCTTTCATCTAGTAGGCAATGATTAGATAATATAAAATTCCTCCCTTCGTCTCTCCACAAGGTTCACTCTTTTCCTTTTTAAGCTATCTCTTTACAAGGTTAACCTTTTGCTTTATCCTTTTATGTCTGATTTTTGGAAAAACACTCATCCTTTTGTCATGGCATAATTGGTAACTACACCCCCTTGCTCTAGATGTCGACTATCCAAACTAGCATGCAAGAGTCTCTGGAAGCTAACTTGAGATACTCTTATGGATGTGATTTTGCAACTCTTGAAGAGTTAATAGTTCTATTTTGTGAAGCAACTAGGAAGGTTAAGAGGCAGCGAATATGCAATGTGTTATGGCCCGCTTCTATGAGCTGGAACACAAAACGCGCCCTTGCCTTATAACACAGGTAAAATACAAGTTTGAGAGTCAAGAACTGGCGAGCGATAGCCCAGTAGCACTATCCTATAATCGATAGAGTAACCTAGCACCCTCCTAAAGAGGCTAATCAGATTTGACACTAATATTGAGACGAGACATTGTGTGCACAAAAGAGAGCATGCAAATCTAATAAACTATAAAGCGATAAGAAATTAAGGCAAAGACTTGAGGATCAACATGCAGGAATACTTCCTCAAGAATGTGATACAATTTAGATTGAAAATAAATACACAAGTGCATTAAAGTAAAGCTTAAAGGGTCAAAACGTGCTGACCATCACAAAATAAAAAGAACTAGGAACTCCTTTGAGTACTAGTTTTTGGCATAAGAGCGTGTAATGCAGTTATGTGCAACAGCAGAAATAAACAATCAAAATTACCTTACTACGTGCTAAGCTTCCCCAGACAGTTGAAAGACCTGAATAAACAGGCAATTGACGACCACCAAAGTCATCAAAAGCATAGTCAACAAAGCCAATAAGAAACCGATTTCGTTCTGCATCATCAACAGACTCCTGCTGCACCCTATTCAAAGTGAGGACAATTTCTTTTCAGTCAAATATCAATAAAATTTTCACATCAAAGTAAAAGAAACAAATCTACTATGAAAAATAAAAGACGCAAATGTCAAGATAGGAAATATTGTTTGTTCATAAATTGCTGATGTCATACTAGAATAAACAACTACAATGTCTCTATTCATCTTCTCACATTCATATTTTCAAGATTTTAGGGAGAGGAAGAATACTCGTGGACTCAGCCTACCACATACTAGTAACAGACAACCCAGACACAAAGAAAAAGTCAAGACAGTCATGCTTATTAATGTTTCCTGTTAAGTAATCAGCTTTAAATGTTCAAATTGGGCATCCATCCACCCACGGACCAAATTAAATGTCCTACCAATTACTTCTACAATGGAATCCATCTAAATAGTACACAATAATGAGCTTACCGAGTCAATATATTCACCATTGCTCTAAAGGCAGCAACCTACACAAATGGCAAAACCACACAAAAGAAGATTTAGGAAGAAGATTGCGTCGATAACACAAAAGCAAACAGGTCTTAATCGCACAATTATCAACAAATAGATGAAGGGGGCAAAATTGGCAAGAAAACCTGAAGAGTTTCACCACCATTGCCAATCAAATGAAGAAGCATGTTTAACGTGGGGTGAAGAAACTGAAGCAATGCTGTAGACTCAACATTCTTCAAACTATTTATGGCCTGCAAGAAACGATCGAGTTAGTAATTAATCACAAAAAAAATGAAGGGTGCAGGAGAACAATCAAGAAACATATATTGCTCAATGCCATTGCATCTGTTATCATAATCAAGGTGTAAAACTCAACCAGCGAAAACAATGCATTAGGCTAGATACTGGGACTATTATTTCAGGATAAAAAAAAAAAAAAAAAAAAAGCACAGCCACTCAAGATGTATACTCTTAGAGGACTATCATTCACCATGTGATTTCTAATAGCTTGTGGAAAAGCGACAACAAATAGAGAAGTAAAAATGAAAAAAAAAAAACTGAAAATGAAAAATAAAATAAAAGAACAATCATAATCAAGACTACGTACATATCAGATATAAGAGGGGTAACATCGTAACAGGGGGGAGGAGAGTTTAAATTGTTCTCTTTTAAGATATGACAGAAACATGTTGACACGAGCAGAACTTATGTATCAACTTTACAGTTTCATTAACACAGAAATAGCTTTTGCACTTAACGCCTCTGAATCTGCAGGGCACCAATAAAAATATAGCCTAAAGTGAAATGAGTCAGAAATCCTAGTAAAACACAATTAGGAAGTGGCAATCGACCAGAACCAGCTATGATTACTTGTGTTTATAACAGGCCAACAACTTAGATAAGAAAACACTACAGCAAAGCCATATCAAGCGCTAGGCAAACTAACAGAATTCTGAGAACAAATGTCAAACAGCAACAAATATCAGGATGTACTAGAACCAGGCGAAAGCCTGAAAAAAAACTTATCATAAAAACATGTATCATGAAAAAACATGGTGAAGAGAGAGGGGAGCTAATTACCTCAAGCAACTCAGATCCCCAAGGAGGGCTTGTTCTTAGGGTGTGCCTATCATACTCGAGAAAAAAATCTCGAATACGCTCATTTGTAGGATACAGGGAAGAGCACAACTTTAAACGCAACTTGAATACATTCTTCCCATCTTCCAAATAATCAAGCCTCTCCTAAACAACAGTTATGTCAGATCAGATAATAATAAATGATAAAACTATAAGTTCTAAAATGTCGTAAGCTTTTCAGTTGTGATTGGCAATCCCCTCACTATGCCGACTAAAATAAACAATAAAAAGAGATGGATTGATATACTATACATACAATTTTTGATTAATCCCACACTCGGCTCTTTACGACATACTGACATATTAGCAAATCAGGACTAGTGATGCCAACAGTCAATATAAAATAGTGCATTATTTTATTGTTTGATCTGGCCATCATTCAGATAGATCTTTTCGAGAACTGGGTATGATGGTTATCAAACTATGGTTCTCAAAACTCTTAAGGCAAAATAATTTTCAACAGGGTAAATATATGGCGGGAATCCTCAGTGATACCACTCGAACGGGAGGACTCTCTTGTAGGGACTATAACAACATTCTCATCCTACCCAAAAACAAGGTCACCCACTAGAACAATTTTTCTGTCTCAGCTGATCTCCCCTGCATCCATGCACTCTAAAACTGAGTTCTTTAGTAGAGGCAATATTTGGAGGTATCAGAGTGTATCCAGGTGCTAGACTCGGCTACTTATATGAACAAATCAAATGTTTTTGGCATAAAAATGAGGTGGTGTCCAAGTGTCAAATTCATGTCCGAATGCCTAGAGTAGGACACATTACGCCAAGTAATATGAATAATTGGAATCGCATAGTCTACGAGGGCATCCCACCAATTATGTTGGATATCATATTCACTCAATTATCTCATGCCACAAAGAATAACATTCTAGTGGGCAACGCCACAGCATTTACCAACAAAGTAATGTTATGAATCGTCCATGAAGTGGTGTGGATGGACATGAGGTAGAATGCAGTCCGTAATTACTGTCATTGTTGCTATTGACGCATTGCTCAGACCGAAATCACATTTGCTTTATCTCTTGCATTTGACTGGCCAATCGTGGTAATGTTAGGCACAAGATCAGAAACCATGCTCTCGTCCCAAATGACACGTGAGCGGAAACAGATTTCTATAGTTGAGACGACTTTATGTCGTGGGGTGTGAATAGTGCTCTTGTACAGTAGCAATGGTACAGAGCAGTAGCTGCTGCTTAGTGGGTTTTTTTTGTGGAGACATCTGAAGCAAAGGAAAACAAAAAAAAAAATGGTATGTTAGCTCTCAGATTACCTTATCCAAATTTAAACTTTGATCTCTACATACAACTAGAGGTGTCCTCGGGCCGGGTCGGGTCGGGCTCACCTGGCAAGGCCATGAACCGGCGAAGGGAGGCCGGGCTTGGCTGGGCCGCTGCTGGAAGAATGTTTGACCCGGGCCAGGCTCATGGGGGCAGGCTGAGGGCGGGCCTGTGTAAATTTTTTTTACTAAATAGGCGAGTCGGGTTTGGGATTCATGACCCGAGCCAGGCCAGGGAGGGGAGGCGGGCTGGGCTGGTCGGGCCGGGCTTTGTGCTGGATGCCTAAACGGGGCGGGCCGGGTCAGCCCGTGCTGATGGCCATCTCTACATACAACCGAAATTCAACAACTATACGCAAATTTGTAGCCACGTCAGAGACCAATTTCAGAGAAAACTCGGCTTTTGATATTTCTGATTCTCAGGTCCTTCCCCAAGAAGATTTCATCTCTCTATATAGGAACTCCATGTCCTATGGCATCACATCACCATCCTTGCATTTGAAGGCCTAAGCTTATGATTGTACTTAGGGTTTACTAACACTAGACTAATGATTGCACTAAAAGGCCTACTACCTAGGTTATAATTACACCCACTATCTACTGCCTAGATTTATTACACTACGACTACGTCACAATTACTCATTAACTAGTAAGCATCGTGACATGACCAAGCACATCTGCACTTGCCACGCAATGGCATACTTGACTAAGGCACACCATGGCACATGTCACTTGTGACATTCCCTGTTTTGCTTGTGCCATTCCTCATGCTCTTCATTTGTAGCATTGTCTTGGCTTGATCTGTTACTTGATGAATCATGCGGTCATGCCCAATGCTTGGGTTGCAACACTTGCACCATCTTCTATGTTGAAGACGACATTTGCATCCTCAACATTTCTGCTATACCATGATCTTATATCAATACGTCTTCTATATATTAATGAGAATCATTTACGCCTATTCAATTTTTTTCTAAGAAAAGAAGGAATGCAGTGTGGCAGGCGGCATGCCAGCATTGGGTGAATGACACAGTATAAGGGACTGCAAGAAGTAGGAGTTAGGATATCTCTTAAATAATACAATGCTTCTAGGGTCGCCACTTGAAGCTTATAGGGTGACGAACAGAGAATCTGGTCATCATCGCATGGAATATCCCGGCCTAAGTAACTATAAGGCCCCGACGACAGATTACGAGATCAGGTATCAGAGATTTACTTGAAGGGGTATGTCGGATATCCAATTGTGGAAACTGCGTTTAACGTTACATAGCTTTAAGCCTTTAAGTGTTTTCTTGAAGCTGCTTATAACTCTAATTAAATTGTTTAATACTCAGAGTAATGCTAAGTGCACTCACGGTGTCCCACAGCGACACACATGATGGATCAAGAGTTCCTTATTATTAGTTGCACTAATAATACCTTTTAGGATCTGATTTTAAGGTTCTCTTATTTCCTTCTTACATATGGAGATATAAGGGGAGAACTTTGTGAATATTGGACTAAATGTGAAATGTGAAATCTGAAATCTGAGAGACCTAGAACAGAAGCCTAGTACTAGCATAAGGTTCCCAATTGTTGGTTGATACATGTGAATGTTGTTAGAGGCACATTGCTTGGATCTAGGATTCACCGCTATTTCAGAGCTTTGTTCAGCTGTGTTGGGGTTTCGCTCTTATTCCACTGCCAAGAAGTGAGAATAATATTTATGGTTAATTCTGATCGTAACATGAGTATAATTCCACTATAAGAGCTAATGTAAAAAATGCCCTAAATCCTGAGCAGAAATCTTCAGACCATGACGTGGATATAGCCTCTCACAAGATTGATCTTATAAATGCAGGCTGCCCATAAGAAATCCAAATGGCTTAATGGAATCCTTGTAAAAAGTAAACATGATCAAAACAGCTCAAGCACACCCTTCAAGCTAGAAACCAGTCCAGAAAACAAATTCCAACAAGAAAATCAGATATCTTAGGTTACATACCTTTCCAGCATCTTGAAGATAATGTGGAACAAGCTCCCTCATAATCGGTAGCGAGATTTCTGATCTTGACCTGAGCAACAAAATTAATGTTATATACCTTCAAAGACAATAACTCTATAAATACTTGGACAGATTTGACAGCATATAGTGTGAGACGTAATGTACCCATACACAATACAAAGAGTTTCATTATCCTTTTTCAATTTCAGTTTTGGAAGCACATGTGAATATAACACTGTAGCATACATGAGCATGTCTTGTTGCATTGGAATAAGTATTGAGACTTTGTTCTCTAATTTAAGTATTAAAACTCTATCCTCAACTTTTACCATTGGAAATTTCTACCCTATGTGAAATGAGCTTGTACATCTGATAGAAAACTTGAGGCCAGCAAAGAAAAAAAATTTCCAGCCATAAAACGCTCTATTATGGCAGTAAAAAAATGACTCGGATATTCTCAGAGAACTTGTAATTACACAATGCCACGCATAATTACTGTAGGACTTTGCATAGTGAACAAAAAAGCTTTCTAAAGAGCATGAAAATCAACTATAAGATGAACTAGATGATGATTAAATCACAGACGGGACATAACACTACTAATCCACCGGGCATATAAACAATAGGGCACTGTACAAACAAAAACAACATGAAAATTCATGAACCTGTCGAATTGTTCGCATACCAATCACAGTAGATCAAAGCAGAAAACTACTTACTGCGCATATGTAGACAGTGGAAGGGAAGAATAGCCAATCACCACCTACAACAGCATATGAAGTTGTTTCATATTTAGACAGAAATACAACTGATACCAAAAAAAAGGACTTTGAAAGGCGCTGAAAAGTAGAGGTGGCCCAAAGTGCGCGCCAGCCCATCCTGGCCCACCTTGGAGGCCAGAAAATCACGGCCTTCAGCCCGCGAGTCCAGCCCCCTCTTTCTTATGGGCCGTCTGGGCCCGTCAAAAAACTAAAAAGGTTATGACGTTGTCTGGCTGGGCTGGACTCCGGTCAGGCTTGGGGGAGCAAGATCCGGCCCGTCCAGGTCCACTATCTCATGTGGGCCAGTCCTGGGCCAGAGTGGCCAGGCCCAGCTCGTGGCCAGCTCTATAGAAAAAAGTACAAGAGCTTTGGTAATTGGTGGTACACGGAAACTACGAAAACTATCCTCCTACAAAGGGCAAATTAAGATTACCGGTTTTGGGGCTTCCAATTTTGTTTGAAGGTCAACATGGAAGAAAGTAAACAGAAGATGATGCAGAGGGCTCCACATAGGAGGCAAAGAAACTTTAATTTCATCATGATAGCTAGCCACCCTTGCACCAACCGCAAGTTGTGTGTGAGCCCATTTCTCAGTTGATGCGCTGGGCTCCCTTGGATATGTAGCCTAGAAACAAACACACAATTACGCTTGGTAAAGTGCAATTAGAACATCCTTATTATCAGTATTATAGCATAATTACTAACCTCTAGAGGTTGCCTTCGATTATCTGTGTCATCCTTCCGAAGCTCTACTCGTATGAACAAATTTCTCTTCCTACTTAAACTTACAGTCAAGGGATACACGTATAGACAGTGGAAAAGCTGCAGAAAAGGCTCGTTCCTTGTTGTAGCACGGAAATCAAATGCATGGAACTGCAACTTGCATCACATAAACGATGTAATCAATCAACTCCATATTCCAGCCAGATAATGATTTATGACCTTGTCAAAATACAGAACATATTGAGATTGACCATGGCTATTTCGTGGGGAAAACAAAATTAAGCTTTTCGCCTAACTGAAGGGTCAAATGTCTTGTCTAGGGGGGTCACCGAGCCAAGCCTACATCAAACTCAGCTAAGTTCAAGATCCACTAGTCAAAAATCGAACTCGAGATGAAATATCAAGAGCTCGATTTCAGCTCTATGATTTTCTCTAGCTCAGAGATCGAGCTTGGATAGACTTGAGATTGCTTCGAAAATTTGAGTCTGAACTAAGGACTACCTCTTAACTTTTCGAGTCTAAAGTATTCAAGCTTGAGCTCAACTTGTCAATATAAACTTTATATATTTTTACATTCAAAAATACAACAAAAAATCATTTTTAATAATTATCATTACTAAAATAAAATAAAATTATAAATAATAAATAAATAATTTAAAATACGGATACTTAAGAATATTAAAATTCTAAAAAGTAAAAATGAGCTTTCGATCCAAGCTTTGTTGAGCTCAAGTTCGGCTCATTTTTGGTCAAACACGGGCTCCGGCAAGGTCAAGCCAAGCTTTGACCAAACTGATTTCACGGGCTTGCTCAGCGGGCTCAGCTCATTTACACCCTTAGACTTGTCATACTGGAAATTTGGACGGAGTGCCATGTTAACACGTGACACACACGAAAACGAAGAATCCAAGCAACAGCGTTTAGCTTTAGCTAAAAGAGGGAGTTTTTGTTAACAATGACACACTTTATTTAAACCTTGTACTTAATTCTTAAAACCCCACAATCCCCATGTCTCACCATATAATTGAGGTCAGGTAGAAATAAAAACCCTGATAATGTTAATACTACCATCTTTCTATCAAATTATTAGTACGACTATAGAGGATGTTTACTAAAGAACTACAAAATGTACTTTACTTATCAGTTTTGAGCCTAATAGACTCATGGGAGCAGGGAACCTACCCAATCCCCAGTCCCCACAACTCCAGATATACAGGTAGTGTTTTTGGTATGTAAACGAGTGTGATAAATATGACAAAATTCAAGCAGATTGAATTAAAGCTTCGTAATGAAAATATATTAATACGTACTTCATCCGTGTAGGACTCCTTATTGTCGTGGAATTTTAACCCATTTTGAGCAGATTCTTTTCCATCAACAAAGGACTGTTTCGATTTCATGCTCCGAGTCTTGTCAAATTCTTTATGTGACGATTCTGGTGCATGTTCCCCGAGGTCAAAAGAGTCGTTAATCATACTGTGACTCTCTGATATATCTTCAAAATCAGGCTGCCCAGCATGGAGCTTTTCAATTTCCAATCTTAGCATGCCCCTCACTGGTTTATGAACCTTTCTTTTAGGATCCTAGACAAGAAAAAAGCTAAAAGTCAAACTAACCGAGATTGTTTTAGTTACAGAAACGTAATTTAATAACAGAAAATAAACTAAACCCTACTAACCAGCAAAGAATCCTCAGTATAGCTCTCCTTGACTTTATTTAAATTCGATAGTTCAACAATGACAGAACTTCCACTCGAATAACCTAGTTTTCCGTCTAAAGTGATCTTAGTAGTAGATTCTGATACACCCTCATGGAAACTTGAGCCTGAAACACTAGGTCCGAGAGGGCTGCTAGGAGACGCAGATCCACCAGATGTTCCAGCGATGCTGCTATCAAATAATGGTACCATAGCCCAAGCAAATGACTCTCTGTAAGGCATGATTCGAGACCAGACCTGGAGTTTCTGCCTCTCTCGCTCACTCAGATGAACCTGAAATCGACAGTTATATTTGAGCGACAGACGGATCTTTTTTAAATAGTAAATCATAAGACCAGACACAAAATGGACACGAATATAACTTGGTAACAAGAAGAATTAATAAAATCAGCTCAAGATTGTATGATAGCACATTCAAAAATACCACAAGGATTGTACGATAACAAAACGGTATTATAATGCTTATGTTACGTTATGTAGTCCCTGTTACGTAATGGAATCTAAACCATTGTGTTATATCACATCATATAACACCCCATAGTAAAATGCCGATATTCACTCGTGTCAACCAATATTTCAAAACAGTAAAATGCCGATACTCACTCGTGTCAACCGATATTTCAAAACATCTCCAATTTACCGGTATTTCTGGGTTTTCATCTATACTATACGCTATTGTTTAGGGAGAAAATATAGGGAAACGTGTGTATTGGTAAAAATTGCAGTGATGTATGTAATTTTGTCAAAAGAGGTAATATGCAGGGAGTATAGACTAAAACCATGGAAAATCAATTCAGGTTTCTTACTTAAGGAAGATGGAAAATGTAACATATTTGGTAACCATTTTGTAAGGTTTTCGCCGCAATAGCCAAGATCCATTAAGTTACATCATCCACATTCCAATACCATTATTTCGCAACCAATAACATGGATAGCAAACACGTGTAAAAACCATTACAGTAAAAAAGAATGGCAAATATGTTTCTTATTTCCATGAAAAGTCAAAGAGCTACACTCTTGTCCACATTTGACTTGAGTAATCAAATTATGCCAATGTTAAGAGAGATATATTCCCACAACATACAATAACTAGAACCGTCCAAAAATGATAATCTTGTAACTTTTAGATAGATCAAATGTGACCATATTTACATTGTATTTTTTTCATATATTAGGGCAAAGTAGTGGTCTTAATAAACATGTCAATAGTTAGAAAATCAGGTTCAACTTTGGAAGATATCTTTATGCAATGACAGGCATTTCATCCACATAAAGCATAATTATCTCACTCCCATTTTGTACATGAGTGCCAACTTTATATAAGGGCATCAACCTTGGGTGTCCTTTAGTGAATATTCTCTCATAGAAAAAATAGCTAAAACATTAGAGTATGTAATATGTAGTGTACCACATACTTATGACGATCAAGTTCCATAAACAACAATGTCAAGAAGGAGTGGGAATCATAAGTAAATTTAAATGGATCTTGATTAATTAGTGGGAAGGATGGCAGAACGAACCAAAAATCAATTCATAGTTTATGAAAAATGATAAACTATCTCTACAATGCAATTGAAATAGAGACCGAGGAACCTTGAAGCTTTCTGGAAAAAAAAAAGTACTCGTTGTAGTTGCTACTGTACTTCCCACAAGCTTGTACAAAACTGCTATTATTTTTGCTCTATGCTACAACAAATCCTGCTTCCTCTTTCTCTAGCTACAATTTAAAACTTAAGATTGTAATAGGCTTGGCTAGACAATGCAAAAGAAAAAACTAGGCCAGAAACATTTTTCACTTTTTTTCATTTCTCCTTCGACTCTTTCTATCTGATTAACCTTTTCCTGCAGGACACCAACAATGTAAGAATATCGACACTCAATTTACTCCTAAGGATGAATCACACATTAAAATAAAATAGTGTGCAGATATAGGAATTAAACAAGACATTTAAGGATATTGGAGCAGGATGCAAACCGGCTCTTTTCTGGAATACACTGAGGAAGTTATGCCACCTTCTTCAGTGGCAGGCTTCTCTAATTGGATCAACAAGCAAACTGACGCCGAAGGAGCATCTAAGAAGAATATAGCTCGAGAATCATTTGATGTTCCAGGCTGCAATCAGGGCACCAAAAAAGGCTACAATTTATTTATCACTTTTCAAGTAGTTTAAAACAGGTGATGCAAGCATTAAAAAAAGAAAAAGAAAAAAAAAAAAGAGGGCAATGAGAGCATTTTACTGGACACTACGAACTAGTTAGCAGATCAGAAATTCTGCTAATACAATGCTTCTATATTCTCCTATTTCGCAACTTACGTTTTCCAATTCTGTAGGCGTCACTTGGAAAATGAAGTCCTCTGACAATTTGTCTCTTCTCTCTCTGTTATATAAGCAAATAGTGCCATAGAACGGCTCTGCAAAATCATTGACCTCCATGTTAGTCATGCAACACCAAATCGCTTAAACTAATAATTAATTTTATATAAAATAACAAACTGGTTGCCCGCAGGGGTGGAGTCTTATGGTTAAAACTTGGGTGAAACTCCAAAAGGTCTCAGGTTCAAGCCTCACCAAGAGCAATCTTGTAGGGGTAAAATGGCCTAGGGCTATGCCTTCTAGACTTCGAGCCTACAACCCCCTAAAAAGGGTGGTTGACCTAGTATACGTGGTTTGTGGTTTGCAGGGGGTTTGCTCAGTGCGCGACCAAAGGTAGCGGCTGCAGGTTCCCTCGTCATCCAAAAAAATATTAATAATAAAGAAAAAATAACAAACTGGTTGACATAATGCTAAAGTCACTTGAATGAAGAAATATCATTCGACAGGTTTTTTTTTGTGTTTCTTCAAAAACTCCCTTCAATGTCCGACCCATAAACTTCAATATTTCGATCTTGATTTATCGTGTATACAATCCCTACTTCCTGTCTTGAAAAGTTGATTGCTCTATCAATATCTCACCAAGTAAGTTAGAACGGAACAATATTAACTATTCTAGACCGTACTTAGCTAATACTTCCTCTGTTCCATTTCATTATATGCGCTTTTCATAATATATGAGAGGGCAATTTTGAAAAACTTGTACAATCACATGGAAATGGGGAAGTATCACAAAGCAAAAAAATTAGTTACATAAAACTTGATCAAAGTCAAATTTCATTTGTAAAGCTGCAAATACGTCCTTACAGTAAGGAAAAAAAACACTAAAACACATCAATAGTTCCAGCATAGCTGATTAAAAGATTGATAAATTATGCTTTACTTTAGGGTGGCAATGAGCGGAAGACATGATGTTAATTGTTAAACAGCATAAAATTAGTACGGGGGAATGTGAAGAAAAGGCTGGTATTTGGATTAATTCGGCCCTAAACTAATGGTTTGTTTGTGGCATTCAACTCAAGCAAGAAAACTGATTGTAAACAGGCACATCCTATGCCATGTACAGTTGCGGCCAAGTTGGAATGATATAGTACGCGAGCACAAAGGCATGCTGGAATCAGTTGACAAGACAATCACATACGCATCCATCCAAGGAAGGGCCCAAATCATATAGGAATTAGGAATTATATTATTTGTTTTTCCTAGAAATGTTCCATGAGATGTTTCAGAGTGACCGGTGACGTAAGAATTGATTCATGTGGATTTAATTTAACTAATATTAATATATTTTCTTAAAGCTTAAAATTTCTAGCTTTAAACAACTTCATGCAAAGTGAGACTCTGCATTTAATTATAAAGCATGCCTTGCAGCATTTGCGTACTAGTTTGATTGGAGCTCCTGGAGTGGTTATGTCCTGTAACTGGCTTAGCCTCTAGATCATCTACTGCTTCGTCTAAAAGCTAGGGTTGTGCTACGCTGCTACATCATCTCTACTTCCAACAGGGCTAGTGTTGGCTACTTTAGAGTTTAGATCAGTAACAAGTAGCACCACCATAGAGGGTCTGAGCTTCCTATAAATCATACTGCCTCCAACAGAATTTTAGCTTCCGCCAGCATGTAGCAACTAGTTTTCTATGGCGCATTCTGGCATAAAACCATAGGCATTTTACAATAAACTAATTTGTAATGAAACAAACCCATCTAAATCAGGTTGGAGAGCACACCATTCATGACATATCGAACTAAGGTGGGGCAGAAGTACAACTCAACTTGATTGAGCTAAGAATGACAATGCTTTTGATAAGTTATGGGAATGTAAAGTGCATGTTATTGAAACTCAAACACTGACATGCAACTGAATCTTCAAAATCTCCACACTCCAGTACTTCTTGGCAATGGGTTTAGAATTATGCCTTGTGAAAACCCATTTTAATTCTGATTTCTGATGGTAGTCTCTAAGAATCTTTGTTGGCAAATGAAAACAAAAAAAAACAGCTTTGAAACTTTATAAAACCTGTATGAAAAGCCAAAACTTACCGACTAGTCCAGCTTGAAAAGACAAGGATAGAACTTTGACAGAGATCTTCAACCCACTGAAGACATGATACAGACACAGATCAATAAATTAACAAAGAAAAACTCTCGAAAAACAGAGACAAGAGTTGATCATTTGAGTTTCAAAAAAACTAGTAACCTTCCATACTGCACTTGATTTTCTGGGAGTCTTTGACCAAAGACCAGCGATCTCTCACCCTCCCAGTCAAATGCAGGTTCATACGCAGGCAAGGGAGATAAACCGAAATGCTACAAAAATAAAATGAATAGCAAAGTGCAGCCAACATATGGTTAAAACCTTGAAAATGTAAGAAGGCATGCACATTAAAGAAAACTGTAGCATAAATCCAAATTGGTTGGCATGGATATATTGTAACTTCAAGTCTGAGATAAACCTCTCCAAATGGTCTTCCAGATGTGCTCTGCAACTCTTCATCAGCAACATCTTCAGTTTTTATTTGTCTAGCGTCAGCAAGATGCATCTCTAAACTCGTGCCAAAGGACAAAACATCAGATAGCAATAGCATACGAAATAAGCTAGTTTGCTTCCTAACTTAATAATCGTGTGCTGACAACGATTACCCATAAAAAAGAGTAGTACTTGGTTTTTGGTATATAGGGGGCAAAATGAGTGTAATAGAACTAATAACCATGAGAAAACAAACTACAAATTCCAATCATTCCAAAGAGAGAGACCAATGAGCACAGCACCTGTTTCAATGTCAGTGTCAGGCCCTTCATATATTTGGCTTTGATATGTTTCTGGATCAACACTTTCATAGTGCCCATATTTATTTTCATCTTTGACCCAGTCAGCTCTGTAGCATTGGACAAGTTCATCGAGATGCGGCCATTGTTCCAAGTTTTCGTCAAGCTAATTAAATCATATAGTAGTTTGTCAGATATAGTTGTGTCCAAAATAGCATTCCAGTTTACAACATAAGAGAGAGATGATAAAGAATAACCGGTATCAATCATTTGAACAGCATAGAAAAACACACGAGCTCTAAAACACAATGACTAAATCTGAAAAAACGAAAAAGAAAAAGCACACTTGAAGGAGGGAGAATCACTCGCCAATTCCATACCATCTCAAATCTCAAAAACATTATGGGTGGAACTTCCCTTACAAAGTCATCATATCCTCACTCATCTATAAATGTCGGACAGTCATATACATAAGAATAAGATGACAGCTTCTTTCAACAGTTATGATTGAAGATATGACTCACGAAGGTCGTTAGGTGAATGATTCAGATAGAGATTATGCACTAATGTATTTTTTTTTTTTCAACAAATAAAAAAGGTGTAAAATGAGAAAGCTGCTCACAGGAACTAATCTTTAATTACACGGCATTAGTATACTTACATTTTGTTCGAATGACAAGGGAGGGAGACAATATCCCTCGTTTAGATAACAAAATGAACGGGATGGAAATAGATGAGTGGAAATGGATGGATCTATTTTTCCTTCTATAAGCCTAATTTAAATCCGAGGGAAGATTTGGACGGAAAACAATAAAGCGCCCCCCTCCCCCTCCGATTTTCTCTCCTAAAATGCTATCCAAACACAGTCGTGTGATCACAAAAACATAGTTGAAACCCACATTCGAGGAAATCAGGAGAATAATAGCATATATATCGACAATAAAGCCGAATGCATAGGTTTGTATTAGAAGCTGACGATGTTTAACAATAATATCAAAATGCATGAGAAACCATACCAATGGGTGTAGCTTTGTATTAGAAGCTGACGATTGTCGGGGTATTCGTCGGAAACGATGCCCATTTGCCGACGAAATGTCCATACCCTAACCGAACCAGCTGACAGTCACTGGATTTAAACACTAAACATGAGAACCAAACAAACATTTGCAGCTAGAACAGCTGAGTCAGAAATACAAATACACGCCAAAATCGAAATACAACTAATTCAATTCGAGAAAGCGAACAACTTGTTAATCAATCAACACAATTGGTAGCAGACATTAAACCTAGAAATTAAAAAGTAAAAGTGCAGAAATAGATATGAAGAGATCAAGATCGAGAAGAAAAGGTAGAAAGAATGAAACCTGGAAGAAAAGGTGGAAAAGGGGAAGAATGTGAGGCCTACCAAAAGGAAGGGAATTAGTGGAGCTGGTAAAATGGTGGTTGAGAGTAGAGTTTTTGAGGAGAGAGATAGAGAGAAAGAAAGCAGGATTAAAATAACAGCGAGAAAGAGAGAGTAGAGAGTAGAGAGTAGAGAGTAGAGAGTGAGTGATTAGTTGATTGCTAAAAGGAGGAAACTCAACTACATACGAAGAGTGGAGACTGAAGAGTGAAGACAAAGGAAAGACTCGTCTTTTTTCCAGTCTACACTCTTGCCAATTTGTGGTTTTTGGCTAGAGATGGTACTAGGTAGATAGATAGTATCAAAACGGACACGGACACGTGACACGGCATTTTATGAAATTTAGGACACAGCACACGCTATTTAAATTTAATAAAATATACGTTTTTTTGTTATAAACATTCGATTTTATTTTTGTAAAAAAGTTTGATATTAAATTTAAGTAAGTGAAGGTAAAATTTAGCCTTGATTATAACTCATTTCATTTCTCAGCCAAACCCATATTCTAATCAATCTCTTTCGACATCTCATTTTTCGTCTAAAGAACAGCATTCATCCCAAATGATGTCCAAATATCAAGGACACACGTCGGACACGTGCCCAAATACCATGGACAAGCGTCGGACACGTGCCCGAGTAAAAGTAGAAAGTTAGACACGGCTTTATAGGTGTCCGACACGTTTAGGCGTGTGTCCGATGAGTATCGGTGTCGGACACGGGACGGCTGATTAAGAGAAGTGTCCGTGCTACCTAGGTACATACATGTATACATTTTTCAAAGTGCCTGGACTCAATATGAGTGACCTGATCACCGGAATAATATTCGAAACTCAACTTAATCCTATTTGAGACAAAAATTGACCGAATTTAAAATAGGGTTTTTTTGTCAAAAGTTACCTTATATTTAGGGGTATTTGTTGAAAGACAACTTATATTATTTTTTTTGTTTTTTACCACCTTTGTTTTCTTTAGTTTTAGTCAATAACTACCTACGCTAAGAATCTAGACAAATTTGGCTAGTTTTCTAGCTGAAATCTATCTCTCTTGACTCTTTTGCGTTTTAATCTTGCTTAGGCACAATTTTGGGAAGTCATGGTGTACTTACGCTTAATTTTAGTAGATGTTCGAAGTTAATGCTGAAATGTGAAAACGTAAATTTTGCTTATGTGAAGTTAAATTAGAGGTTGAATTAGGGGTTGAACGTAGTTGATCATTGTTGTTTGATGTTAACAAAGTCATGTGAGATAGGTTAATGTCGCTAGATCGACCAAATCTCGCCATATTTTCAACACAGGTATTTTTTTTACCAAAAAAAAGAAAATAAAGATAGTCTAAAGCAAGAAAAATAACATAAGGTAGTTTTTTACAAATCATCATACTATATATTAAAGCAAGAGCCAATACACCAATAAAAGYTGATGTGTCGAGCTCTCATGATTCCACCGTATAAAAGTACACGTACATACGGTATACATACTTACGAAGTAAAAACTGAATTAATCTAYTTAATAATAATAATTAATAAGTACTTCGTAATAACTACTGATAGGCTATCGCACACCTATGTAAAAATACCCCTTTGGTACAACACAAGAAATGTAGTATTAACTATTAAGGGGTCGAATCCACAGAGAGCTCGGTAGTTATTATTTAATTGTTATGGAGTGAATTTTATCTTAAGTCGGAAATAGTGAATATGAAAGAGTTGGTTTTGAAGACTAAATGTAAAAACAATATAATTAAAAGATGTCTAGGGAAGTCGGGTCACAAATGCAAGATTATAAAWGWTTCATGTTAAACTCGGATTAGRTAGTRTTGACTAATTGTTTAGGTTWTTAGACACCCACCTCTCGGYMTTAGCATCCCAACCATARAAYGGGTCCCAACGATCTCTCGATATGGCTAGGTCATCCTACTACACATGCTTTGCCTAATTCATTTCCGTACCTCTCGATTTATAGAAATGAATAACAAACTAATCAAAAGTATTGCGCGGGTACAAGTGATTATATATTAATCCAAACTATGTGATAGAAACAATTAGTTATACTTTCAACATCCTAATTTATCATGTTACAAATATTGTTTACGCATTGTTTCCCCTCATTCCCTATACAAGGTAAAATTACTCTAACATGTTGTAAATATAAACTAAACTAATGATAAATGAAATGATAAACAACATAATGAAACTTAGAATTACCTTGAATGGAAATGGAAATGGAAATGGAAGAACAATTGCAAATATAAACTAACTTGAACAACTTGGAATAGAAATGTAACTTGGAAATAACTTGAATAAAGGAATGAAATGTTGTAACTACAAACTAATATAAACTAACTAAACTAAATATATTATTTAGAGAGAATGTATGTAAAAAGTGTGTAAAAATAATGTGGAATCGTGTAAAAAGTGATATCCAATGCATCGAGCTATGCTTGGTATTTATAGGAGTACGAGGGAGTAACGGATGTTCGAAGAGTGAGGTGATCCCGATCGGATTTGCCAATCCCGATCGGGATCGTGTGTTCCTCGCTTGATTCTCTTAATTCCGTGCATTAACTCCAAAGGATCCTATGCTTAGCAATTAACAACGATTTTAAGAGTCCGGTTTAAGACCTCATTTGGCATCTTAAGAACATTAGAATCTCATGCTTTCTCTTGACTTTTTCTTTGACTTTGACTCATGCATTTTGGGCTTGACTTTGGATTAAATTCATTTTGCATTAGTTTGTTCAATCCACTAAAATCTTCATGCAAAACCCAAACATATGCTTCATCTTAGTCCAATTCCTTGCTCTTGCTTAGCCTTGCTTCTAGTTTGTGCATAACATGTAGTATTCTATCTCATTTGAGCTCATTTCCTACAAAACATACTTGAGCACATAATTTGTACTAGAAACACAATATTAGCTTAAAATCACTTTGACAAGTACTAAATAATAAGTAAAACAAAGCTAATATGATGGGTAAAAATGCATATAAATATCACTTATCAACTACCCACTTAGTCATTATCTCATTTTTACCCATCCTAACATTTATAAGTCATAACTACCCACATTTTACAATGGAGTAAAATATCCAATGAATAACGAAGCACATCGAATTCTCTTAGGTTTAATCTCCTCTTTAACTCTCCCAAATTTGTTTTTGCTWGCACAATTAGATCGTCATCGTTATTGATTGCTTGAGCGGAGAACGGATTGTCCATCGATGCACCGATTGCTTGTAGAGGATTGACCGCGATTATTATTCGTCGGAGACAACTAGGTAACACCCTATTCACTCTATATATATTTTGTTGTCATTATTTTGTACATTTGAT
>VHZZ01000053.1:0-21244 GCA_009801015.1 Silene noctiflora | reverse complement strand
AATTGAAGTCGAAAGTGATTTAAGGGATGCATGTTCTCTCTATACACAAATGTATTTTATTCCCGTGCATTTATGCACGGGTTACACACTAGTACCCCTAAATATAAGGTAGTTTTTGACAAAAAAACTCTTCAAAATACTTGAGAGATACTCATAGTCGTACTTGAATACATTTTCATTGTTCATAACTCATAAGTGAAGTAGTGAACCAATTGATCTAAGTTAAAATTATTTTTTCTTATAAAAATACTATCAACTTTAGAAGATATATCATAAATTCGAATCGAAAAATATAATGAATGATAAGTCAATTTTTTGACACCTAAGTTAACTCATGAAAATTATGATCCGAAATTTCACATGAGCTCATATTTACCCAATTCGATATGTACCCGACTTGAAATAGCATAAACATATCAAAGTGGCTAATTGAACTAGAACTAAAATTAAGGTATAACATCCGGTGTTTTATTTCGCTCTTATTGGTCTATTTGACTAGGAAACTGTGCTTTTGATATATCCCACTTTTGTTGCGTTTTTGCCCTCTCCTACATGCATTTTGCCCCTATCATCTGCTTATAATGCCGTTTTGCCCGCCATTTTGTCCTTGCTCGATTCTACTTCCTTTTCTCCTATACTTCTCAGGGAATCGAGTCAAGTGGGCAAGAAAATGTGAAGCTATGATTGAGGGGTCGAGATTTGCTAGTTGTGAAGAAAATGAAGAGGCTAAATAAGGCTCCCAGACGGTTGACGGGCTGTCTGCCGCCTGGCTGGGAATCCCCATTGGTATTTTCCACCAAAAGTTCTAGACGATTTTGTGTCGGTTGGAGGACCGGCGGCCGACTGAAGACCTTGACTCCGTGTTTTCAAGCTCCCTTTGTCTTACCCTAATTATTGCAAACACTATAAATAGATGTTTCAAGGATAAGTTAGACATGAAACCCTGTCGAAAAATTCCGTTGATTAGTGTTAATTTTGCTTAATTACTCTTTAGTCTTTCCTTATTTAGCCTTGATCTTTCCTTAATTAGTCTTTCCTACTTAATAATTGTTGGGTTGTTAAAAAGATTGAAGAAATTTCCTTTTTAATCAATTCAAGCTTCCATTTTTTATCATTGTTGGTGACCCATAATTAACTCTAAAACCTTCTCCACAACCAAGGTATCACCAACGTAACAATAGTGCTATCATCCAAGTACCAAGCCCACAAACTCAAGTCAAAAGAGTCTCAGATCTTACACACCAAAGAATGTAACACTAAAGCAAAAAGTAGAGGACCCAAGGGATCACCCTGTTGGACTCCCTAGCACGACCTTAAGTTGTGCTCCCCATAATAAAGTCGGGTAGGACCAGAGTAACAAAACTCCACCCATCGGGAAAGAACAGGGCAATGACGACGAACTTCCTGTAACATGGTCTAATGGTCAACCAAGTTAAAAGCATTATGGAAGTCGACCAACAGCATGGAAAAGCCCGCGTCATTACCGCATCCTCAACAAACCGATTCAAGGCATGCAGAATAGTCTCTCTCTTATTTATTTATTATTATTATTATTATTTTATCATAAAAATGCAACCTTATTGAGATCAAAAACAATTTTACAAGAGGTTAGTGGGGAGTCGAGATACTGAGCTCTCATTCCCTTAGATATAACAAAGCCAAGTCTAGTAAAAATGTGAACAGCAACACGTGTCCCGGCATCCTAAGACACAGACAATTTTGAATTAAGACTTGCATTTATTTTACTATTTTTATATTTATTTATACCCTTTGTGTGCACATGTACATGAGAAACGGTGCATTGCTTACCCTTGCCTCTCATTTCATTCATTCTACAAGTCACAATGAGAGATTTTATCTAACCAAACATTGTGAATTGGAAAGTTTTATAACGGAAGGCTACAACGTTATGTAGAAAAACAAAAAAAGCTACAATGTCATATAATAAATTATGGAGGGAGTACTTATAAAAACGACAATCACAACGCACGAGTGTCAACCTCACATTAAAAGTAGTGATGAGAAAAAACTTAGGAAAAAAAATCACCCACAATTGTTGGTAGTTTTTTTTGGTCAAATGAGTCAAACGTATGACATATTGTCCACATACGGCTATACCTCTTTTGTAACCACAAGACTAACATATTCAGAATGCACTATACCTGACAGTTTTTTAACCCTAAGGGCTTGTCTGGAATTCATGGAATAATTAGGGGGTAAAATATAATCGGGTGATAATTACTAGGAAAGTTACTTACTTGGGTAATTAGTTCCCTGATGATAGATTTGACATATAAGAGTAATGATTACTGATGAGATGTTTTACTCCCATAATCATTAACTAGGGGGAGGGTGGGTAATGTATTACCCCTTCATAATTACCCTCGTACCAAACATGGAAAATGCACCTTACATATCACTCCCTTATTAGTATTCATTTTTCCCGTTTTACCGTCAATCCAATCAAGTCCTAAAATGCAACTTACATGAAGAACAAGAGTTGGTTTATGGGATTCGTACTCCAACCGTAACATTATAATACTCAAAAACTATACAATTGGTCGAGACATGGTTGTATTTGTATTTGTCGCAGCTTACAGTTGTTTTTTCCTCTCCATTTACATTTATCTGTTAATTTACATATCATTGTAACTGAATATGATTGCCATTTGTTCGTGAATTAGAATAATTGGTCCAACGCACGCTGTTAATCAGCCTGTTCTTCTTCCCCAAAATGAAATATTCTGAAACCCTAATTTGATGATGCAGTTGTATTTTTGAGGCAATTATCCCAAAAATGGAGATCGTAACTGGCGACAGATACCTGGAATCTCTGGTAAAATTCGCGGAAAAGAACAACAGCGGATTAATCGAAGGAACAATTACACTTAAACTCAACGCTGTCGGATTACACTATGTACAATCAAGGCTAGAAGCATTGCATGAGCTTGAAAGTTTGATATCAGGTGCTCCTGTCGACTATCTTCGCGCTTACGTCTCCGATCTCGGCGATCATAGAGCGCTTGAGCAGCTTCGGAGGATTCTTTGCCGTCTTACTATGCTTAAAATCGTGTCTATTTTGCCTACGCCGATACGAGACCCTACTCCTGTGTCTTTGCTCCCGTTTGGGCGGTTGAAGGTTTTGGAGCTTCGTGGTTGTGATCTCTCTACCTCCGCCGCTAAGGGTTTGCTTGACTTGAGACATACTTTGGAGAAACTTATTTGTCATAATTCCACTGTACGTATCCATCTTCTTGCCCTTTTGCTTTCTTTTTTATATAGTTATCATTATGTGATTAAGTATTTATCGTTTCTATATCCGTTTGAAATGGAGGTAATTATTAACAGAGTAATTGACCTTGAAAGAAGAAGAAACAAGATAATCACAATAAATAAAGTGTCAGGTGGTTAAGCTGAAGGGCGACGAGGAATTGGGCAGTGTTTTGTAGAAAGTTGATGTCTTCCTTGTTCAGTCGTTTTTTTTTGGTGTAAAGGGAGCCACTAGGGCGTTTTTGATGCTGACGGGATGTGAACCTAGGTTGTGAGCATCACCTCACACGACTTTACCAACTAAGCCAGGGGATTGTTCAGTCGTGGGAAATAGGTATAGTGTTAAGTTAGTTATTGGCAGTAAATGAAATTTGGGTCTTGTGGATTTTATGAGGGTAATTAGCACAAGTGTTGGATTGAATAGTTTCAGTACTTTGGGTTAAAGAAGTTATAGTCGAGCATTAGTAAGAAAGGATTCCCATCATCTGTAAAACTTTGTACGGAAGAACGTTTAGAGATCTTAGATGTTAGGCAGATGTTGTAACATACAATCTATCAGAGAGCTTGTAGAAACGATGTTGTCCTTTGAATCATTATCATTCTAGTCACTCCCCTATGGCTTAAAAGCTTTCTCTGCATGCTGGTATCTCAACTAGATACTTTTTCTGGCCTTCATTGCAAATTTATCTCTTCTACGATTATATACAAGTTGAAGTGAAGACTTCGAATGATCCTCAAAATCTCCTATAGTCCTATTAGGCCATATGAATTGTTGATGATATTTTTGTTCGATGTATGATAGCCTTGATCCTCCCCCAAGGCCCAACACACACCCATAATCCTTCTAGACAACATAATTGAAATAAACACTGACCATTTAGCATGTTACATAGTCAATTCAGCTGGGTATTTTCACTGGATGCATGAGTATGTAATGCACTCTTCCATTTTTTTTGTCCTGAAACTCTTTTTAGTTCTTTGATTTACAATGCTCCTCTTTACGCACAGCCGAGTAGAGTGATTGGGTCAAATTTATCTCTACATAAATATCTTTATGGACAGATTGTTTTCTTGTAGTCAGTGGGTTCTTTTATACTGTTTAGTAGCAGCAATATATACACCCTAGCATGAAAGGATCCTGAAAGAGTGATCTGTTTACCTTTCCTAAATAATCTGCACGGCGTCATGAAAATTTTGCTGTTACAGTATTATATATACTCCCTTTGTCCCAATCATTTGTTTACCTTTGATTAAAATATTCCTCACAAAGAATATAATATGAGACCGATGGAGTATAATTTATTTTCGTCTTAGAGTAGCTCTCCATTTTTTTTACATAATTCTCTCAGTTACCAATGCCTTTTTTATGAAATCTGTCTTACTAGTTGCATCTTCTAAGTGAATATTTTAGCTCATATTTCCTCCATCCCTCGTTGTAGCATTCATTGTTTGTAAGATTGAGGAGATTCTGATACTCCTCTGGACATTATGAATTCATCACCTGATCAGTGATGTCTATGCTATGTTGAATAACAGGATGCTCTACGCCATGTTTTTGCTAGTAGAATTGCAGACATAAAAGAGTCTCCACAATGGACCCGGCTTTCATTTGTATCATGTGCATGTAATGGGTTGATTCTAATGGATGAATCACTACAGCTTCTTCCAGTTGTTGAAACGCTTGATCTTAGCCGAAACAAGTTGGCAAAAGTAGATAATCTACGGAAGTGCACGAAATTGTCACACCTGGATCTGGGATTCAATCAACTTGGATCAGTTTCATTGTTTAGAGAGGTACGTATCATAGTTGTCAGGGTTTTATGAAGATTCTATGGCAACTGAGCTCTTGGACAAGTGAATGTGACGCCTCTGTACGAGTAGATTGTTTTCAGACCCTTGATGAGAGATTTTGCAACACCAAAAATTTGCCTGTTCAAATTAAATGTGGATTTGAAGCCCACGTACGCCATTGATTTGGGCCTTTAGGCCATGTAATGTTTCATATTTTTTTTAGGTTATAACTTATGTACTACTTCCTCTGTTCCAATAGGTTGTATGCGTTGTTTTTGGAAAATTTCTTAGGAGGGCAAAACATGCAGGGTAGAGGGGCCATTAAGCAACACAATTTCTCTTGTACCCTTTAAATTATTCACACCACCAGCCAACACCTTGCTCCTCCCACCACCACACCTCCTCTACTCATTTTGGAACAAATCACCAGTCAACACCACGCTCTACCACCATCTCGACCTCCGTATACTCGCGTAACTTCACACCTCCTTGCCTCACCTCCACATGCGCTCTTTACACCACCGCAACCTCCTTCCAGATGTTTAATTTTGGATTTTCGGCGGATGTGGTTTCACTGGGTTGGGTGGTGGTGAAGGTGGGTTAGGGGCCGCTACCTGAAGGAGATGTGGAGGATTGGAAGTGGTAGATGTTTTTCAGATCTGGGAGAGTTTGATAGTCAAATGGTGGAGTCGCCTTTGTTAGGTGGGGAAAGGTGGTGAATGATTGGCTTGGTGGCAGATTGTTGGAGGGGGAGTACGAGTTGCTAGTCAAATGTTGGTGGGTGGAGGTTCATGGGAGGGATTAATTCTGTTTGCTGGTAGTAATATATGCTCTCGTAAAAATCCTCCTTAGCTTAATGGCATTTAACATATAAAATAATAACATTAAGATAAGCTTACAGAAGTTAATCTACACAATTAAGCGTCATTTTTCAACATTCCCAAAGTGATGATTTCCTACATCACTCACTCATTAAAACAACTAGGGCAATAGTGCTTATTTCCGAAAATCGCTCGAAAGAGCATAATTAGCAATGAAATCTGGGAAATTAGGGGGAGTAAAAGTATATATAAGCGCAACATATAATAGATTAACTTCTCACTTTTGGAGCTATGTGGTTTCTCATATTTAGGAATATATATTGGGAGTGGTGGAGGTTTTTCTTTGATTTAGATTGCTGTTAATTCTAGCTGTACTGTCTTTTATTTTCATCCCTGTTTCTCGTCCTGGGGAGAGCATTTGAAATGTATCATTAGTGTAGCTGGAGTTCAGTGAAGAACTGGCATTTATATGACAAGTTGAGCAATTCTTTGGTTAAAAGCACACAATTCTTGGAGACGGTGTGTGATTGTTTTTATTTTCTTTAATTATGCAGGTCAAATGTCATATAACTAAACTTGTTTTGAGAAGCAATGCACTGACTTCCTTGAAAGGGATCGAGACTTTGAGAACAATTGAAGGGCTTGATGTTTCTTACAACATCATCTCCAACTTTATGGAGTTAGAGGTCCTTTCCAGCCTACCAGTTTTAAAGAATTTTTGGCTTGAAGGAAATCCTCTTTGTTGTGCTCGATGGTATCGGCCACAGGTTTTCAGCTATTTCGCACATCCTCATCAAGTGAGCTCTGGTTTTACGCTTTGTATTTACTCTGCCTAGTTGAAAGTGCCTCCATTATTAAATTGAGAATTTTGTAGCTTTTTGTTTATTTATTTTCTATCTTATTTTTTTTTCCGCTAATGTTGACTAGACTGCCTAGATTCACGACCGGCTCTCCATAAGTTTTGTTTCAATTTCATTGTTTATATAGAGAAATAGTTTGTCAATATCTGATATCCTAAATGATGTTGTATTCCCTCCATCCCCATATAAGGTCTGCATTTTGCTTTTTAGTTTGCCGTAAGTTTAGGGTTTAGATTCCCTTTGTGGTGATGCTTTTGTTAGATCCAAAAGCAAGCTGTGTAGCTAAAACTTTTGGAATCTTATATTCATTTGCCAAAAAACAACTAATTTGATATGTTTATAGAGGGCCTACTTTCAAATGTGCACCTTCAATATACAGGCGACATGGGCTTGTCCGACAGATTGTGCTAGAAATACCTCTTCCACTTTTTTCAGTTACCCCTAATTTTCAATTTGCCCCTCCCATAAAATGGCAAATGGGACTACATGGAAAAGATGGAGGGAGTATGTAATACCCCCCGGAGCTTTTTGTATCCTGTATTCTGATGAAATGCGATCCTGTATTTTGATATTTGCTATTATTTTCTGTCTTAAGGTGACATTGGATGACAAAGAACTGAGTACAAGAGAGTTTTGGAAGCGGCAGATAATTATAGCCAGAAGGCAAAGAAAACCTGCTAGCTATGGATTTTACTCTCCTGCTAGTGAAGGCGGTGAGAGGGAGGGATTTATTAGTGGAAAACGGGTAAGAGATTTGTTCATACTATATAATTGCAAAATAGTTTTGTTAAGAGTTTGTTGTATGTCTGAGCGAGAAATGCCACATTGCCCTTGCTTCGTAGGCTGTAGCCTTTGTTGAAACTGATAGCCTGTCTTCTGTGATCACATTTGCAGAAGAAACTTTCTCGCCTAGCATGTATAGAAAATGAAGAGTATGGAGGCAATATGTCTTTTGATCAAGAGTCATTGTCCTGTGAAAATGAGAGTCAAGATGGGGGTGAGAAAGCCCTTTCTGATAGTGAAGGTGAAATAAGTAGTCTGATAAATCGAATTGAGCGTATGAAGAAAGAGCGTTCAAAGTTATGGCTGGAGGATTTTACGGGTTGGACAGATCAAGGATCTGAAAGCATGGTTGATGAATGTAGGCATATTCCGGACGTCTTATCTTTTGGCAGAAGCAATTTGACCATTGCAAGAAACGGCATGCATGCCGGAGAGAGTTCGAGATACTCCGAGTGTGTATCAGATTCAGGCACTGGTTCAGAGGTTGATAAGAATATGAACTTTCTTGAATCAAGTACCTCTTTTACTGGTTCATATCCTAGTCATGCTCATAGATGGCGTGGTTCTGATGATACTTCTAGGACAAATCTAGAAGGACGTACTGCGAGTTTTGGTGGTACGCCTGTTCGGGACATGAGGTCACTCTCTAGGGGTAAATCGCCTCCACACTATCGTGAAGATATTCTCTATCGCCGCCATTACCTGGAGGAGGAAATTCTACAGTTGTCTGCCGAGTCCCTTTCTCTTGCATCTTCTGATAGTGATACTAGTTGTGATGAAGACATAGATATAAACTCGAAAAACCTGCCTGTCTTAGTAGCAAATGCTGCCTCTAGACATTCCGTCGATGAGAGGGGTGTTGAAGCATTGGGCTCACCAGATTCATATGCTCAGAAATCCATTGATGAGCTTGACAGAAGAGAAGATTCTTCAGAGCGAGCACATGATGGTGTACCTCATGTTGATGACTATGACAATGTTGTCACTTTCAACCAACCTTCTGAACATTATGAGAAGAGAAGCGCTAAAAGGAAAGCCAAAAAGAGAGCTGTTTCACTGTTAGGAGATACAGCGAAAGGTATGGATGTCATCGGAGGTAATCGAGAGGTAAATACACCATCAGTGCATACTGAGCCTACAGGAGACCAACCACAGGGGAGCCATCCAGTTTCAGAGGCTGATGATTGACTAGTATTGCTCTTCATTTGGAACCGATTCAGCACTTAGTGAGACTTGTGAGAAGTACATTTGCTGCAATTGTGTAGTTGAGAATGAGCCTGAGTGGAGAGAGGTATGTTAATGATAAATTTATTGTACCATCACTCAGAAATGTTGTCTTTGTTGGGAAAAATTGATAGAAACTACCTTTTATATACACCTTTTTTCAAATACATACCCTAATAACTTTTTTCAAAAATAACTACCGGTTACAAAGTATGACATTTTGAATGTCAAGGAGACTACGAAGAATGGTTACATTCAGAGTGTATGGGCCTATGGGGTTCTCAATAATGGGACTTGTACTACTAAGGAGGGTTACCAGTGGCTGATTCGTACTCAGAGGAAGCAGATTTGGTATCTTATCCTGTGGAACAGAGGGAATGTCCTTAAGCACTCTGTGATAGGGTGGCTGTTTGTGCAAAACAGATTGTTGGCTAAGGATAGACAGTTGCATTTTGGAGTTATTAACTGATGGACAACGTGACGTGTTGTGGGCTGCCTGAAACTCACAACCACCTGTTTTTTGAATGTGTTTTCAGTAGGATGTGCTTGGGTTATTTGGGAGACTGGCTGGGATTATTGTTCCCGTACCGGAGTATAATGGACTGGTGCAATTTAGTTCAAGTGAAAATCTCTGATGAAGAAGCAAATTGTTGTTGCTGCAATCATGGCTCTCATTTACCATATATGGCAAGCTAGGAACAAGAGTAGAGAGGAACTGGCTATGAATCTATGATGCATCCCAGAAGTGTTATTATAGATGGTTCGGAACGATGTGCAAGTGCGTGTCCAAAGGAGAATTTGGCGTGTGAATATCATAATTAGGATGTTGTGGCTTTGAACTTTGAATAGGTTGAATTGTGTTTTAATCTGACCTCTACTATGGCAGTGTGGTGATGTACTTTACTTTGATCATTTATTAATACGATAAAATTTTACATTTCACCAAAAATAAAATGTTGTTTTTCCAATACGATAAAATTTAATCTAACCTCCATTTCTTTTGAGGAAATGTAAAGGATCCGTACTCCCTTTACCGAGAGTACTATTTCATAAACACATGTTGCTATATTATATACAGGAATTCCTAATTTGTCCCTCTCATTTATGTACACAAACACAACACTTTTTCTAAACTTTGACAGGTAAAGTCAAGTAAGAATATTATTATGCAACGGAGGGATTTTTTTTTTTTTTTTTTTTTTTTCACCTGAATTAAAAAGGCAAGGTTTGATATTACTTGGGGCTATGCTCTCATTCTTAATGCATAATGTTGACTTGATGCTTCCAACTCCAATTTACACTATGCCTATAGCCGGATAAGCAAGATCGAATTGCACATCTTCAGTTTTTCTCCGTCTTTCCAGTTTACAATTAGATGATACAATAGATTGCATTGAGATAGAACATATGTATTTACAGTAGAAGTAGGGACAAAATAAAGGCAGACAGTTCAGTGACCCCTGAGGATGTACAAAATTCACTGTAAACGACACCAATTTGTAAAGACTTGGTACTCCGTATTACTTAAAAACGAAAAACGATTTTATACCAATTGAATAAATACTCCTTATTTCACAAGTTCTTATGTTTGAAGTACACTAGTATAATAATTAATTTAGTTACAAGTGCTTTAACTCTGTAATCTGTATACAGGTATACAGTATAATAGTATATCATACATTTGAAAACCTACCCTGAAAAGAAATGATTCAACTTTTTTTTTATTTTTTATTACAGTAGAAGATTGAGTAACCTATAACAAATATTTTTATTGATGCTGCCTGTACAAGTCAAAATCCAATAGATAGTTTCACTTTCACTTCCATGAACAAAGATTTTCTAGCATGACCGAACATGATGAATACGCACCAATCTGACGGAATTATGGTTGAGACATCTTATGCTCATAGTTTCTCTTGGCATCTTCAATGTTGGTCCGGAGCTCCACATACATTTTCACAGAACGCTCGGCAAAGTTACAAACCTGACTTAGAAAGATGACTAAACTTGATCTAAAATGATCATAGCCTGTATTCCATTCCTCATAGGCATTGTGAGGTGTCAGCATCTCAAGTTCCGGATTATCCTTTTCACGGGCCTTTTTTCCACGGGCTTTCTCTTGTCGTGGTATGAAGCGGGATACTTCGGCTGCTAACCCCTTTATTGTGTCTGCCACTTCCTTTGCGGGTAACTCCTTAAGTGAGTCGAGCCAAGCGCCACAAGTAGTGTAAATGGGAGGGCCAGCATTCCTCACCCTTAACTGTAGAGGAGCGGTGGGCCACCTTCTCTTTTTTGATAATTTCTCTTGAACCGACACACATTTGTGCAGCCAGTCATTGATGGCCTGAATATAGGTTTTGAGAGCATTGCTCCATTTTGTGAAACTTATGGACAAGTTGTTAAGTTCATCTTCAAGGGTAACAGTTATGTGCCGTCGTGACTCTGATTGAAGGAAGAGTTTAGCATTGCCATTGCTGAATGAAATCGTAATAATGTGCACTTGTAGCTTGTGGCACTCAAACATCACTTCCCACATTCGCTGCAATCTGTGACAGAAGACAAACCACATGTTTAATCATGATGTTTCTGATCATGTTAAAAGGTTTTGGAGGGACAAAGGAACGTTACTTCCAATGACCAAACTAGTTCTTTACGTGTTCCTTATTAGGCTTTTTCACACGTTCCTTATGTTTCCTTTTTAGGTTTGTTTAAGACATCACAGTTCCTATTCTACTTTTAATTCCACCTTCCCTCTTCATCGATCTCCTTTTTCCACCATCACCATCACCATCACCATCACCCTTACCCGGCTTAGCCAGCTAATACCCACCACGATCACCTCCTAGCGCCTGCTGCCAAAAGCACTTCCCACAACCAGAAATTCTCCCCCTTTTTTTTCACTTCAAAGAAGAATTTACTATTTTTGTCCTAAGGTGTTAAATATTGATATTTCATCTCCTCCTGAATTCTTATGTAAATACGGAATTTACTGTTTTTGTCCTAAGAGTATAAATTTTCAGATCCAGGAAAAAAAATCCACTATAACAAAATGACATCTTTTTCAACAGATAAAGGCATAATTGTGCTTGGATAAAGGGTAGGAACATGATAAGCTTACCCGTCAATCAATTCCTCAAGCTGTGGCTGCAACTCCTGGTCCCTCATTTCTTCGATTTTCCTTGAGATTGAGTCAATCCTATGAATTGCAATTCGTATCCTTGAGTGCAAATCCTTGACAATAGCACGGGTCTTGTCAATCCTTTGTTGACTTTCACACCTAGATTCTTGCTCTCTCAGAAGCTTACATTTCACATCATAATCTCTTCTAATTAGCTGGCTAGCCTGAGTAAAAGAATGTTTCAAATGAGAAGCGTCCACAAGCACAAAACACCGATTCAATCTTTAAGTCCAAGTATACTTATTAAGTCCAAGTGGCTTGATGAAATGATGATTACCCACACGTGATAATTCCAGATTAGAAATTATGAGTGGAGTAACTATTTAAATTTAAAGCAATTCCCAAAATTTTACAAAATGCTTAACTGCATCCCAACATACTCACTCAGCAGAACAAAACTCTCAAATTTGTTAACTGCAAATCCTCACTACCTACTTCAATATTGCAAATTTTATTGAGAAACCATAAAACGTCAACCAAACAAAAATTAATATATAAAATAGCCTTAGACCCCTTCTCGTGGTCGTAACCCCAATCCATTTGTACTAAAGAAAAACACACAAACAGGTCTGACTGTGAAGATTAGAGATATGCATAAACAGCTCTAGGAAAATCAATACCTTAACTTCATCATACAATTTTTTCTCCCATGCAAACAGCCTATCTAATGTTGAAGCGTGACTTCCAGAAATCTTGTAGAAATTCTCAAATAGATCACCTGTATAGTCCTCAACATCATCTCTTGAATTTGAGCCAAGAGGGTTTCTAGAGGATGATGAACGGAATGATGCAGCTCGATGCCATGTTAAGTACTTTACTGAGGCTTGAGCAGGCTCTGTTTAAGCATAGATACACAGCACGACAATAGTTACGAGGGAGTCCAAAATTTAATATTCTGTTGCATTTTGAACATAATGGACTAATTTTTTTTTTTCTTGAAATCCTTTTTGGTTAGAGGTCAACTATAATCAAGCTACCTACCATGTAAGGAAAATGTAGCGTATACTCGACTACTCCTAACTGAATACAAAGATGATGATAGGTAGTATATTTCATTCGCAGAGAAAGATATATAAGCATACCAGTAGGCATGCATTTCACTGCACATGATTAGTACGTCCATTTTTTTTCCTGTTTTCTTTAAACTTTTAGAATTTCCCCTCACGAAATTTGAAAAGTGGGAAGAAAAAAAAACGGAGTATATGACAAGATCAATCAGTGTGAAATAGTTTTCGTGTCGCAAAATCCAGGGTTTAATGGAGCTATCCTCTGCCTTTTGCCAGCTGCCTGCAGCATCGTATTGGCGTTTAACTGTAACACTTCTCCATATTTTCGGAGCTTATTCATCCCGTTGATTCTCTTTAGGTCTGGTAGTTTTCCTAGATTCTTTGTCAGCTAAAGATGTGAGTCCACATTCAACAAAATTGGAATAGTGACTCCTAATCATCTATTGCCTAGTTTCTTTCTAATGGTATCTTGTTTACAATAAGAACATATATACTCCTCCGTCCCAATGAATTCTTTACGTTTGCTTTTTACACTAAACCAACGTATGAAACAAATGTACAAAGTTACCCCTTACTTTTCTCTTCTATTTTTTTAGGGCTCACTTGCACATGGGTTATCTAAGATTTTTTTAGTAATGTTACAAGGGAAAAACATGCCAAAGAAGGAAACATAAAGAACTAACTGAAATAGAGGGAGTATACTTAAAACAGAAAAACAAAACTCAATCAATGAAAGCAATCAGTCAACAGTTTATGGTTGGTTATAGAAAAACACCCACCTTCTTGAACTTGGCCTGGATCTTCTCCGCATGAGAAACAAGCCTTCAGTAGACTAGACGTAGTAGATCCACCAGCTGCAATCAAAAGTGGTTGTTTAAAAAATCATAAGAAAGTATGAGAGCTTCACGTCCCGAACATTCCACTATGATACACTATAACCTACCCAGCTCAAAAAAGGGAAAACGCTGGGGCGCAGCGGGCGCTGGATGTGACCGACTGGCCTGTGGGGATTGATAGTCAAAGGTGTAAGAACTAAGAACCATATTGGTTCAGAAGTTATTCGTAAGTACCTACCTCAAGTCAATTTACAGTTCCAACTAAGGCTCTAGGAGCACAAAAGTATGGATTCAATCCACCTTTATCTTGTCACAAACTCAAATTTTCATCATTGGAAAGGGGGAAAAGTACATCTTTTTGAAATCTGAACATACAAACGAAAGTCACATTCCTTTTTTCGTTTCATTACTAAGAAGAAACACTTATGTATGTGTGTTTTATGTCTTAAAGTAATTTAACCCTTTGGCCGTTGCAAAAGAAAGCAAGAAAGAAAATTCTAGGTAAATTATCTTCACAATATCAAAATTAAATACCAATCTCTGAGCAGAGAGCCAAAAAAAGAAAAAAAGAACCGCAGGTAGCTGATGCTTTAGCCTCCTGTCTTTGGAGATTCTTAAGATATTTTGCAGCAGTCAACAAAATATATATATATATATATATATATATATATTTTATTTTTTTTAATATAATTGTAGATTAATAAAGGAAGAAATGGTCTTACAGTCATGCCCAGGCAATAATGGCCGAAAATGCAGCTTGTTGGCTTCTAACATTCTCGGCACTTCTCTTCCGGATTCAGAGGCCTTTACAAATAGATGCTCGACATCCCTCACACTCGAGAAGAAGTCCTTGGGGGCTATCTTATGCTCAACATCAACATCGTTCGATGTTGTCGCCTTAGAATTGGTAGTAACTGTCTCCTCTGATGCTTTTGTTTTCAAAGGGGAAAGTTTAGGTGATCTGACCTTCTCGTCATTGAGTAACTCAGTTTCACATTCCGTGCTTGCTGCAGTAGGCACCGTTGAAGCATCCGTCTCTACATGACTTTCTTCACGGTTAAGATTTTTAAAACTACGAACCAATGTATCGGACGAGGGGTCATCAAATTCATCCTCGGACTCAGAGTCCAGACTTCGGGGAGAAGAAATTTTATCTTCATCTCCCAATTCAGGGATGTCCTCGTCTTCTTTGGTGTGATTGGGCCCATCATCGTTCCTAAAGGCATAGTCTACTTCTCTTTGCTCATGATCAGTTGATAAATGATTGTCAATTGGATGGAACAGACCAAAATAATCCCACGGTGGTGTTTCAGGTTGGTGGATTGGAGTTTCTGATTGGTGGCTCAGGGTTTCAGGTGGACGAAATGGAGTATCAGATGGGGATGGTTCTGCTCGTTCATGGAATCGAGGAGTGGTGCTTTGCGACACACTTAAGGAAGTTACGGTCCCAGTGACTGTGATCGGAGGCCTTTCCTCCACCTTTCGAGTGAAGGTGCCTTTGAATTTCATGTGATGAATCTGAAAGCGTCCGGAAGTAGGAGGAGACGGAGAAGGGGACAGATGCTCATTCGGGTCGACATTTTGTGATGCCGACGGTGATGAAAAAGAAAAACGCGAATATGACTTTTCAGTCAAAGCAAGTGGTTCAGGAGTAGCACTAGTGGAGGTATACAGAGAAGATTCAACTGGGGCATCAGGTTGCACAAATTTCCTAAGTGCTGTACCCGTACTTTTCAGAGAATGGATATATGCAACATGAGCTGCAGCTAGTGCGCACCTCCCATCAAGTGCTTGTCGAACAAACTTCTTCCTTTCACGGCAAAGCTGAAGGGCCTTATCATCCTCTAATTTAGAGCTTGCTGCCCCCATACCCACAGACTTCTTTCCCAAACAAACCTCTCATAAAAATACAACCAGGTTGAAATCTTCAACCTGTAGAATGGGAGCAAGCCAGACAATGTATCGTTAATTACCATAACGTGGGAACGAGAATTCGTTTTAATAATGACATTAACTTAATGTTCCTGACAAAGGTTTGTTTAGGTATAAAACTATAATAAGCTAATGTACATATAAGATCGTGATTAAACTATTAATAACATCACCCCAGTTACATACAACCCTGGGCTTTCACGCATTCACTGCCGAACATCGATTTAACAGAGCCAAGAATCCCAAGGATAACTAAAGATAAAACTTAAGAGGATGGTATGCTTATGGGACATATATCTAGAAAATTATCGAGTGGTAAGATTACAAAAATTGGCGAAATAACGACAGTTAAAAAAAACCGAGTAAAAGTGGCAGGTTATCATGCTACAAACAAGAGAATTGTTAGAGTACAGCACTGTGCTATACCGTAATACACAAAATAACACTGAGTTGAACGGATCTCATGTGGTATTCAACTTTTTTGTTTGTCTATTGTGTAGCACAATGCTAAGACTACCTCGGAAAAAGATATACTCCCTCTGTCCCGGTCAATTGTGTCCTTTGTTATTGAGTGTGAAGGATTAAATTGCTCATCAAATACAATCCTAAAATAAAAAGGACAACAATTGATTGAAACACCTTAAAATGGAATAGGACAGCAAATGACCGGAACTGAGGGAGTAAAAACAGGCAAAGATTATTGTGGTAAAACCTCATAAGGAGGAAACCCCAAAGGAAAAGGACCCATGGACACCGGAAATTCTGTATTTATCCGGTAAAGCCGTCGTACTGCTTATCACAGGTCATTTGTGATCGGAATTACTTTTTTTGTGCATTATGTCCAAATAGCATGTTTAAAATTTTTAAAATTCACTAGTTTTGTGTAAGAAACGGCAATCAAAACCCCGGAATTAATTTTCCAGGGTCGACACTGGATACACACAATTACGATAAAAAAAGTATCTAAATTGACGATCACCAACCCATTAATTCGACTTGAACAGATGAAAATATGCATAAAAACAGTAAATGAGGGTGAAATTTTGGTTAAAATTCCAATCAAGTAGCCGCAAATGAAGAATTCACAATAGTCTGAATCAAATCAAACAATCAGTAATTGAGTGAATCCAATCAATCACATAATTCGAGTATCGAAACGCTACATAATACAAATATACAATTCCAGTCAATACCAAACAAATCAGAACAAAATTGAATTGGAAAAGGATAGCATGTACCTGAACAAAAATAGGAAAATAGTAGAGTAGCAAAGATGGGATCTTTTTTAGTGAATTGATGGTAAATCTGAGATGGAATACATACCCAATTGAGAGTTGAAAAGTGTGCAGAAATTAAAGAAGAATCAGCATAGAATTCAGAGAAAGAGAATAAATACCACCCAGATGAGGAGTTAATTAATTAAGTAGTAGTAGTACTAAAAAGGAAGAGTAACGACAATCGAATCTTTAAGAGGGGTGTGTTAACTGTTACGACGGTGGCGAGTCGGATTTAAGTAGTAATTGTAGTACTAAATAAATGGTGTGTGTTACTAAAAGTGTGACGAAATAGGAATGAGGATCAGAAACGAGATGGGCAGGCAGGCAGGCAGATTGCATGCAGGGATGCAAACAGAAAAGGAAGCACATTTTGGAAAGGAGGTATCCCAACAGTTTTGTGGGGCTATTAACGTATGCTGCTTACTCACACCGCATTATTAATTCTAAGGCATCTTCTGACGGACACTATCCGTCACAAGTTGAAGACGGATATTACCCCTCTCACAATAAGGCAAGTGAGAGGGCAAGTGGGGGAAATTGAGCAACCCCATGGATAATGTTACTTGCATGTTGTGAGAGGGGCACTATCCATCTTCAGCTTGTGACAGATATTGTCCGTCTTTAACGAGAATTATATTATTAATTCTACCTAAAACTATTTATAAATTGAATTAATTAATTGTACCAAAATGTTATAGATCTATACTGTCTACGTTGTCCAGTGTGTAAAGGCAGCCTTACTTTGTATGTATCTCTTCGTGTTCAACTCATCACTTGAGAATTAGGACACCATTCAACGTCTGATCAGATCGTTTCGGCACAATTGGTTATCCCTAACAAACGGGTCATTCGTTTCAGTTTTGGATCGGATTAAATCGGTTCGATTTAATTCGGGTTGAGCTTAATTTCGAGATCAATTCAATTTCGATCTGAATGTAATAATTTATAATACCATTAATAAATAAATAATCAATCAAAAAAGCACCTAAATTTGAGTGTATATATATGAGAAGATAAACTTTTTTCATTTAGGTCAATCGGTTCGGTTCTTATCGGTTCAGATATGTTCAAATTCGGGTTCATTGGGTTATTATGGAGTTCGATTCAGTTTCGATTCCATTCGGACTAGTCGGGTTTCGGGTATTATTTAATTTATTCATATCAGGTGTTCAATCGATTATCAATTCGATGTTTTCGATCGCTTTTTCGTGTTCGATTTTATTTTATGAGGTCTAGTTATCCCCGACGAAATAACTACTTAGATTAATGAGATATAAATTTAATTTCCATTTTAGGATTGAGCAAAATTGGATATTCGAGCAGGATGGCTTTTGATGATGCAGATCAGGATAATCTTTTGTTTTAATATAATTGTTGATCCATAGGACTTTTGGTGATGCAGGTCCAAGGTACTTTTAATAAGTTACCTTATTAAACTCGATTGTTAAACCATTAAATCAAATGATTATAATTGAATTTAATCTAACATAATGCTTTGTATGTAAATTTTTTTATGATATTAAATCAAGATACTTGTTTCGAAGATGTACTTACAAGGATTATAAATAACGTGTTACCGTTAGTATTGTATTCTAACAGATTAATCTTTAGTTATGTTATATTAAGATTCTAAATTCTATTATTGGTTTATTATCAAAATAATACTCCCTCCTATTCAGCCTATAGTTCCCCTTTCTCTAATATATGTGAGTAGTATTATAATGAAAGGGGAACTATAGGCTGAATAGGAGGGAGTATGTGATATATATTTCGTTCGTCCCAAGCAATTGTTTGCCTTTTTTTTATTGTTTGTCGGAGGATTTTTAATCAAAGACAAACAAGTGATTGAGACGGAGAGATTATTATTTTTCTTTACTTATAAAGAAAAATTGGCTTTTAAATAAATACGTTTGTCCAAGATGTATACATACGTAAAATATTTAAATGTGTTTAGATGGAAGTGTATTATTTGTTGATATTCTCCAAATTACACGTAAACCTATAACTACAATTCAAAGTTTTTGATAATTTGATGTTGTCTTAATTTACCTCATTTTAGACCCTCTTATAATCTTATTTACCCATTTTCCTTAGCTTTTACCGCTCTTTAGAGAGGTTTTCGATAATATTTCTCTCCTATTATGCTATTTGATATTTTACATTGATTCTCTTGGAAAGCCATCAAAGGAGAGGTTTTCTACCGCATTTCGCGCAATTGAGAGGAGATAGGCACTGTAAAGAGCATATGAGCGACATTTGGTCAAGGCAAAAAGAAAATCGACAAGTGAAATGAAGACCAACCCTCTAGCGTATGATTACAATCCCCTAGAGACTTCTACCAACCTTCCCTATTGGGTAGGTTTGGTCTATAGGCTTCCCTATTGGGTAGGTTTGGTCTCTAGCGGGAGGGGGGCAAATCCGAGCAAGAAAGACGAAGAATAGAGCCTGCTCGATCGGGATGGCCTCTGTAAGTTCCCAAGTCTCATAGTAAATGATACACTAATAGTCTAACTCTATGTCAAAGCGTCAAGCGTTTTCAATCCTCTAACAGACAATTACTATTCGAGTGCTCGTATCTATACTTTCCAATGTTCCACCCACGTCAAATTTTGTTTATTAAATTATCAACCAAAAAAATTGAAGTAACTGCCTTAAGTCAAGTAGTCTGCCAATTGTTGAAATTGTAGTATCGATGAGAAGTGAAAGTCGATAGGTTTTGAGCCCGTTTGTAATACCCGTAATTTAATAAAGGTTATATGAATAATATACGTAATATGAATAATTAATTAAAGACTTTATTATAATAATTATTTGGAAGACGGTACCGATAAGTCGGAGTTAGATAATAATAATAATAATGAGAATAATAAACGGTAATAATAATAATAATAATAATAATAATAATAATAATAATAATAATAATAATAATAATAATAATAATAATAATTTTTAGTATTCTTAATCCAATGTTCTTGACATAAAATTTAAGTAACATTTACATGTTTCTCTAATATTTTAAACTTTAATTAAGTTTTTATATTAGATAAAACTGGATTTTCACGAAATTATATTTGAAAATTATAGTTTCAGATCAGTTCGGATATCCAAATGTTTTCATTCTAATATCCATATCCAAACCAAAACAAAAAATTTCGGATCGGATATCTGATCCAAACTTAATTTTCGGATCAGATATCCAAAAATTCGGATCAAATACAGATCGGATATCGGATCAGTTTGAATAATCGGATTTTTTGCTCTGCTCTAGTACTGGCGGGAGTAATTGAAAACAGGGGATAAGGGTTGAGTTTGGGAGACCGTCTTAAGACGGATTTTCTGGCTGTTGTAGTTGTGTCGTAGGTGGTTGGACCCCACTGCTGGAACCACCATACGTCAGAGGCGACGTAGGTGGCGGCCAGTGGTGGCGTGGTGGTCTGGGTGGTGGTTTACGGAGTGGTTTTGCTGGGTTGGTTGAAGGGAGTTGTTTGTATGAGTCCGTGTAAGGGGAATTTAGGCCTGGCTGTTGTGGCTTGGTTGTTGGGTTAGGCGAGGACCCTGGTGGTCAGAGGGGACCACCGTGGTGCAGGGTGGCTGACCACGGGGGGGGGGGGGGGGGGGGGGGTAGGTGTGAGAAGCCGTGCTTTGGGTGTGTTTAGGACGTGTTTATGCGTGTATGTCGAGGGGGTGATGGTTGTATTTGTTAGCTTGTTTTACGACGATAATTCGTATGTAGTATGTAATACGTATAGAGTAATTAATAATTAATAATTAGTAAATAGTAAATAGTAAATAATGTAATTCGTAAGTTAATGAAATAATCGAATAATGAATTAATTATAAAATACTTATTTTAGGTGACGGTTTCGGGGAGGAATACTTCTAATTGTTCTTGGATTGTTGCTGACGGAAATGCTAGCTGCGAGGTAGGATATACCTACTCAACTGTGACTTAATGTGTTTATTGTTGGTTGATTGAATTATATGAATATTGTTTAATTGGATGGTTGTTGTTGGAATTGTAGTATCGATGAGAAGTGAAAGTCGATAGGTTTTGAGCCCGTTAGCCCACTGGTCGCCCGAATTAAAACATTAGGACGGGTAAGAGCCATGATAAGTGACCCGTTATTATATCCAAGCCCTTCCGCTACCGTCTAAAAGGGTAACATTTCTTCCTACGACCCGGCCCATGTCCGGGCCATGCCCGGTTTCGAACAGCTCTAAGAAAGGGTTATAAGCAACAAATTGTTATGTGACATTTATGCAAT
>VHZZ01000052.1:386272-405508 GCA_009801015.1 Silene noctiflora | reverse complement strand
TTTTTGCATAGGTTAGCGACGACCTATCACGATGTTGTCACTGTAATGTAGTATTTGGCTATGGTTGCATTGTATGACGATGTTGGCAATGTTAATGTGATGATGATGTATGCTTTATGCTGATTGATGTGGCGATATGTTGGAGTTGGAGCTTGGTGTATGATGCGAGATGTGTTCTCGGCTGAGTGGAGTCACTTGCGGGAGTGGCTTCACGCCCTTGGTTCGCCCTCYGTGGAACCCGCCACGGGAGGGGATGTGCACATTAATGGACATGGGTTATCGCTCGGTTTGATGAGCGGGGCTTAGGTGAGAACGACTGCGGTCCCCCACTGGTAGGGCTACACACCTTGGGTGTGTAGTCAGTGATGTGTCATTGGTAGTGTGGCGCGTGATGAGAGGAAATGGAGAACTGTGCTGTTTTGTATTCTTAATGCTTGTATTCGTTATATGTCGTATGGTACTGACCGTATGTGGTGTTTTCCCTTGTTGTTTCTTTTGTTGTGTCTGCCGTGATCCGTATGGTGAGCAGTTCGGTATGACAGGTTGTCTTTGGAAGTCTTGCTGGGAGTCGGAGGGACGAGTTGCCACGAGTCATGACGACTGAGTCTTGGTTGTTTAGTTATGATAATGAGTTGTACCTTTCCTTTTGTTTTCTTTTGTAATCACTTGTAATCTTCTTAAATGGGTCTATTATCGACATTTGATTATTACTTGCCTCGGAAAACCGAGATGGTAATGTCTTTATCTATTAAGGAAGGTCTTGTTAAGGTTCCTTGGTAGATGGGGGTGTTACACAGAGCCTGATCAAATCGAAACAAGGTTTTAAGCTTGCACAAACCATCCTCCAGTCCAACTCGATTCGAGCCTAACTCTTACTCAAATGTTGACCTTGAGCTCATTATGGCTAGTCTCGAACCTCGTTTAGGCTTGTTTTTAATATATTTCAATAATTTTAATTTATTTATTCAATTTTAAACTAAATTGTTTCATTTATATTTTTGAATTTTATAATCATAATTATGTTTCAAAACTAGTACTCTTAGTTAAAATTAAAACGTGTGGAAAAGAAAGGAACACACGATAGGCTAAACTCAGGTTATTCTTTTCCGAGTTGAACTCGAGTATGAATTGTTTAGACTCGACAAGCTCAAAGTAAAACCCGAGCTCAAGCTCCATATTCTTAGCCGATCTCGGGATTATCCAAACTCGAGCTCAAGCTCAATACTCTCGTATGTTTCATCTGAGACAACCGTTCACAATGTCTCACATACCTGAATAATTACACAAGTACATATCACAAAATCTAAGATGCTCTAAATTGATCTTCACTGAATATTACAGAGAGAGGGGATTAATACTGTATCTTTAGAGAATTGATATTAATTAATTAATTAAATGGAAGGAATAACAGCAGAAGATTTATCAACAATTGGAGGAATTGCAACAGTTTCATTACTACATTCCTTCATCCCAACTCATTGGTTACCTTTTTCTATTGTCGGTCGTGCCCAAAAATGGACCCTTTCTCGTACCCTTTTAGTTAGTAAGCTTTTTCTCCTTTTTGTTTTGATTAATTTTATTTCAATTTTTGTTAATTTGATTTGTTTTATAGGTTTGGATAATGGGTTATTTTGTTTTAGCTGATTAAAGTTTGTATCTTTTTGTTCTGAATTCTGGGTTTGTAATTGATTGATTGATTTGTTGTTTTTTTTGGGTGAATTGAGCTTGTGATTTGATTATAGTTCGTGGGTTAAGTTTGATTCATTGAATTTTTGTTTTGTAAGTGTGGATCTAAGTGGGTTGGAGGAAGTAGGATCGTCTCCATTAATTTTGATTCATAGAATCAATGGTGAGTAGGAGAGGAAATGATTTGCGTTAGATTAAATCCCGGCCGTTGATTAAGAAATGGAGAGAATCCTGACTCGGGGTGGAGTGTGTATTTTTCATCTGGAAATTGTTGTAAGATCATGAGATGTGAATTTGGTTGGATCTTTTTAGGGTTTTAAAAGTTGTCGTAGTCCCATTTGTTGTTTGTGGTGATTGGAAGGTGAAGATAATGACATAACTGAGCTAAATTGGGGATCGGAGGACTGAAGGGATAGCCATTTTTCGATGTATAGAGATTTCCATTGGATAATGATTTGGTGGTTATCAGTTACTCCCTCCCATCCAAACCAAAGATAACATGGACCCGCTTTTTGTGAGGGGAAAGGTGGGTCCATGTTACCTTTGGTTTGGATGGGAGAGAGTATTTGGCTATAATCAATACCTCAATGCATTTTTAGGCATCGGTATTCATATGAGCTCTGTAAAGGGGTGCTGTGGGCTATGAATGAAGGCTTCGCGAAGCCTTATTTTTTTGGCATTTTTCTTTCGTTTTGTCAATTGTTGATGGTTGGCTGAGTTTTCCAAATTGGTAATGGTAAATGAGATTTGGTTTGGTGGCATGAAGGTAGCTAACATTTTTTCCGTGAAGGTATATTTTTTTGGTTTGTCAATAGATGCTATCTACGAACTACGAAGTACTAGCTTCATCAGTTCATCGGAGGGCCAGGTACCATTTAACTAGAGAGGTATTTTAGTATCTTCGTTTCTGACTCCAACATGATCGCAGTTGGCACTTTGGCAGCCATGCTGCAAAAGGTCATTAGTCTTGAGAGATTCGAGAATAGAAATATTATTACCATATGGATGAAGGCTCTTTAACTTCAATAATGGCAATAGTGTGTATTTGGCTGCATATGATAGGCGTAGTTGGAGAACTGAGAACAGTGTGGAATTCTTTCCCCTTTTTAGGTGGTCAGTCGTGACACTAAAATTTGGTGAATTGGGAGAAAAAAAGGTGTAATCTATATCTAATGAGTGTCTTTTGTTTCGGGTGGAATATGTTTACGTGCTGTATATCATAACTGAAAGCATGTCCTGAAATGGGATGAGCCGTTTTCATTTTGGGAAGGCAAGGCTGTGGTCATTGTCCCATAGTGGGAGTATATAATTGATACTACTAACATTGAACTAGTTAAGTCTTCATTTTAGCTGTTTCGAAGCAGTTGTGGTGATCTTTACTGATTTTGAATCAGATTATTGTGTATTGAATCAAACACGATTGTTCTTAGTCGTAGTAGGAAATTATTTGGGAAAGGCGTCATGTTGCTAAAGGTTCACTTTCTGCTAGCTTTACATTCTTTTATTGTAATGAGAGATAGTCTTCTCTGTCAAAGAGACTACTGCTTGTGTGGTTAAATTCCAATAAACCAGAACTCCATAAGCAGGATTTTATTATGTTGATTGCATTCCATGTATAACAATATAAAATACATACATTTCTGTATCACTATGACCAAATAAGCCACGAGGCTTCCTGAAAAATGGTGATGAACCTCAATGCCTTGTTTTCACATTTATATGCTATCTTATTCTCCTTTGGTTTGATTGACCAAAAAAGTAATTCATTTCTCATCGCGCAGCTGTATTTGGAGCGTTTTTGCATGTGTTTTCTACTTCACTTCTAGGTATAACAGCCATAACAATGGCAAATACCATTGCGGGGGAAGAGACCGTGCATAAACTTGCTTCTCTTTTACTTGTGGTTCTCGGTGGAAGTTACATTATGTTGTATCTAACCGGAAGGGGTGGTCATAGTCATTCTCATCAACAACCCATGGAGAAAATGGCAGTTGCTGGGCTTGTCCTGGTTCCGGCATTATCACCATGTGCAACCACACTTCCAGTGTTCTTGGCAGTAGGCAATTCTAAATCAATGATGATCCTAGCCATCATAGTCCTGTTGTTCAGGTAATGTTTCATCACTAAATACCTATGTTGCTCCGACTAGGTTAGAATTATCCAACACGGGTGCGGGTCCAAGTGTCGGATTCAACTTTTTTACGAAGAAAAATCATGTTTTGTTCTAAAATGCAATGTCCGAGTCTCTTGCTCATGTCTGAGTGTCGAGTGTCCAACACGGGTCCTCGATGTAATATTTAAGCGTCCGAGCAACATAGTTAAGTACCCCCGGCCCAAAAAACCAAATTTAGCGAGGTAGTACGTTCTTAGCTGTATTAGGGGCAGTTGACGGGTCCATATTGTTTCTATTGAGTCAGCTGTCGGGCATGATGTCTCTTTACCGTTGTTCGCATTGGCTGCTACCGGGGTCAACTCTGTTGCTTGCAGGAGAAATCAGTGATGTGTGATGAGTTGAGGGCACATTACGGTGGAACTTTATCGTTACCATCTTGCTACTCAAGTACACGTGATTGTTAATGATCATCCTTTTGAGGTTTTGATAATCACGCCAGTGATCGGATCCCATTAAAAAAAATTTGGAGTACATTATTATATAAAATTTGTACAATTTATGTTATTTGTAGTATAAACCTGGATTTCCCGTCATTGTTTTTGAGTCCTATGCTGGCGAATGAGCTTAGTGGGTGATTATGTTTTCTTGCAGCACCATAACCGTGATGACCTCGTTGGTAGCTCTCTCCTTCTATGGTGCAAGCCAGCTTAAGTTTCACTGGGTGGAGCGGTATGATAAGCTGCTTGTGGGTTCTGTTCTGTGTTTGGTCGGAATCTTAACGTTACTTTTCCACGATCATGACCATCATCATCATCATCATGGTGCACATGCTGCGGGTGAGCAACTCAACCGGAAGATTTTAAACCTTTAGTTTGGTTCTCCCTGTGAAATCTTGTGTATTAGTTTGAGTGTACTGCGAGGAAGTATAAATTGTTGTCATAAGAACGAAGAATCATTAGATGTAATCGACATTGCAGATTAATGGACGTGCCATTCTACTTCCACAATTTCTCGCATTTTTTTAAGTTGGGATGCTATTCACCTATTGTAGTATGTAGATGGCAGCTTCTTGTGGTCGAGGCGAGTGTAACAAAAAACCATCAAGTGTTCATCAAACAATTGTGATATAATCATATACGAGTATACCATATGACGTACAAATTTACTCGTATATATCAAATTATTTATAAAATTTTTTCAAAGGATTTATTAATCATACTCCGCAAGGAAATTTTATGAATTTGTTGAAGTTAAGTGTAAAATTTCGTCCTTAGATTACTAATTTGATGACAAAAAGGTTTGAAGAGATCATTAACTCATGACTCATATTCGAAGGAAAAAATAGTTATTAAAAAAACATTAATTCATGACTCATATACGAAGGAAAAAATAGTTATTAAAAAAAACAATCTTACGTCGTATTTACTTGTCTAAAACGGTTTTACAGCATATATCGGTATTTATGTTTTTTTTCCAAACAGTAAACTAATTGGCGCCAAAATAACATCAATTCTAAAAACCTCAGCACCAAATCCCCAATTTACTTCTCTCCTTCACCCTTTGTCGAAAACTAGGGTTTCGAAAACACAAAATACGATCGAAAATGCCGGAATTAAACTGGAAGCACCACACTTTGATTCAATCTCTACTCTCTCGCGGTCCTCTTAATTCCATTGAATTTAACAAAGTTTTCGAAGGAATCACCGGAAGAAATCCAGGTTTTTTTCCTCTTCATTAATTCATCATTTTATCATTATAATTCATAATGTTCCTGTTATTTTGAACTATATGATTTGTAATTTTACGATTAGTTTGAAGTTTAGATTGTGTAGGTTTATATGAGAACTTGTTCAATGATTCTCATCATAATGTTCCGTAATTTTTGAATTGTGATTTTATGATTAGTTTGAAATTCATTGATTTCCAGGTTTTTGCGATAATTAGTTCAATGATTATCATGTTTCTGTGATTTCGAACTACTGTATATGAATTGTGATTTTGTGATTAGTTGAAGTTGAATTAAAATTCGTTATTTTCTAGGTGTGTGCGAGGATTTGATCAACGATTTATCATCATATTTTTCTGAATTTATGATTATTTTGTTTTATGTTGAATTCGTTATTGACTTATTGTTTAGGTGCATACGAGGATTTGTTCATGATTAGCCTTGATAGCAATAAACTAGGTGTGGTTAAATAAACTAATTACCATATCAAATTAACAATTTATATCCTAACTAGACTCTACTAAGTACTAACTTCTAATAACAAGGTAATAAAGGTAAGCTAGGGTCGAACCCAAAGGAAGGACCTTTAGCCAAGACTCGATTTTTGAACTATTAAACAACTCAATTAAGACTCTAACGATGGATTAAGACTCACTAACGAAATATAATTACAAACCATGGATATTAACAATGAACAACATGTAGAAAACATGAAAGGTTTGGTTTAGTTTTGAAACAACATGAAAATCGAATAAAGATGCAATTTTTACTATTGAGACAATAGATCAAACAATAAATATGCAAGAAATCAATATGGAAGAAACTTGATGTAATTCTCTCTTAGTAACCCAATAATGGTAAAGTTTTGACTCTTTTCTCTCTATCTTATTTATCCAATACTACCATCTCAAGAAAGTGACTCGCACAATTAAACCATATATGCGAATAACCACAATTCATTAAACCATGCATGAAAACTAGAATTGAGCATGAAGATTTTAACAAGAGATGTAAGCTAGAATCAATTCCTACTAGATTAAACCATGCTAGCAAGAAAAGGCATGTAATTTCCTACTTGTTATATGAATCCTTTAAACCAAACCAACATACAACAAGTTTGCTTCAAACAATGCTTCAAACAATTTTAGATAGATTAAACCATTTCTCCAGAATTTGCACTAGTTGAACAAATAAGATACATGGATGGCCAGCCCAAACATTAATTCAACCAACATAAGAAATTAAGCGCAAAGGAATGAACAATAGATAAATTAAGAGAGATTAAAGAGTCTTACAATACCAAAGTTGAAACTTTGATTAAATTAGCTCCTCATTGTCAACTTACAACCTCAATAAACAAGGAAAGATTAACATGTAAAATTGAAAGTTTTTGTCTTTTAACACTACAAGGTTAACCTAATGCTCAAGCCAAAACGGTGAAAGATGTGATGTTTGGTGGTAGGGAGTTCGTCTCTAAGATCTCAAAATGTGGGTATTTATACCCTAGGCTCTTGGCTTTAAGTTAAGGCAAAATTGGGTCTTCAAAATAGAGAATCACGAGTAGACTTGAGACAGTAGAAAGCGAACCGTACCCTGCGGTTTTCAGCCTTGCAACACTTTTTTTGCGAGAGCCATATCTCCCTTGTTCTTGGCCAAATAAGTCGTGCGACCTACCGTTGGAAAGTTAAGAACACAAGCTTTCACCTCCAGTTGGTCTTGCATCGATACGAGCTCTAGAACTCGGGATATATTTTTTTGAAGTTGACCCTTGTGAAACCGAGTTTTTAATTCTTCATTTTGGCTCTTGTTTGTGAATGCCAAGGTTTCAATTCTTCCTTTTGCTTGCTTCTCTTGACTTTGCACTTATTCCCTTGGCTTACCTTTGGCTCTCCTTCTCCGCCTTTGATAGTGGGTTGGGTTTGACTTCTAATTCGGCTTGTACAAAATGATCTCTTCACCTGAACTTATTATCATGAAACACTCAAACTACCCTTGAGATGCAAATGCCAAAACAAGTTCAATTGAACAAAGTTACTACCAAAGTGGATTGGCCGGGAAATACAACGATTAGCACTCAAAACCGGCTTCACAACACATTTATTCAACTAAAATTACGTAATTAGACCGACACTATTTGACTCTATCAAGCCTCCTAATGTTTCGGTAATTTTCGAACCGTATGAAATGTAATTCGTTATTTTCGAGGTGTGTACTAGGATCTGTTCAATGATTAGCATCAGAATGTTTCTTTAATTTTCGAACTGTATGAATTGTGATTTTATGATTTATGTATTTGAAGTTGAGTTTGTGAATCGTTATTGTGTAGGTGTACGAGATTTTGTTCATTGATTAACTACTGAAGATTAACATCGAGCTAGTTTTTGCTCAAAATGAATTGTGATTATATGAGTAGTTTGAAGTTGAATTTTATAATTCGTTTTTTGCAAGTGCTTACGAGAATTTGTTTAATGGTTATTTACTGAAGATTAACAAAGCGCTAGGTTTTGCTCAAATTGAATTGTGATTTTACGATTAGCATCAAGTTAAATATATAAATTGTTATTGTGTAGGTGTGTTCGATAATTTGTTCAATGATTGTTTACTGACGATTAGCAAAAAATAGCTAGCTTTTGCCCAAATTGAATTGTGATTTTCTGATTAGCTTCAAGTTGCATTTTGTAAATCTTATTGTCTAGGTGTGTACGAGAATTTGTTCAATGATTATTTACTGATGATTAACAAGGAGCTAGGTTTTGCTCAAAATGAATTGTGATTTTATGATTAGTTGAGGAATTTTGTAAATCGCTATTGTTTAGGTGCATAAGAGAAATTGTTCAATGGTTATTTACTGAAGATTAACAACAAAGAACTTGGTGTTGCCCAAAATGAATTGTGATTTTATGATTAGTTTGAAGTTGAATTTGTAAATCATTATTGTCTCAATGTGTAAGATAATTTGTTCGATGATTATTTACTGAAGATGAACAACAAAGAGCTACATTTTGCTCATTTGAAATTTGGTTTTATGTTTAATTTTAAGTTAAATTTGTAAATCATTATTGTGTCGGCATGTAAGAGAATTTGTTCAATGATTTTTTTTACTGAAAAATAAATTTGCTAGTGTTTGCTCAAAATGAATCGTGATTTTATTATTACTTTTAAGTTGAATTTGTAATTTGTTATTGTGTAGGTATGTATGAGAATTTGTTCAATGATTATTTACTGAAGATAAATCAAGAGCTAGCTTTTGCTCAAATTGAGTTGCGAGCTTGTAGAAATCAATATGATGGTAAAATTTACTATGGCGTTGTTAATAATGTTGCTGATGAGCACTCAAAGCTCGGTACAAAGTACTCCGTTCCTCAGATTGCCTTCTACAAAGGCATTGTAAGCTTGTTCCTTCACTTATCTCTATTTAATGTTCTAATGTGTGTGTTTCAAATTGATGAGGACCTAGCCAAAATTGTGAACCTCATTACACTTGTGTCTCGGTATCATTTAGGTTCATGTCTTTATTATTGTGTGTGGCCCAGGTAGTTAATTTTTACCAAAAAATCCTATAGCAGTCATTACTGACCGGATGTATATTTGTGAACAATTCTATGCTGAAAGCCAAAGCTAAGATATAGATGTTGAGGTGGTATAGAATGTGAATGAAGCTTATGCCATCATCGTTAATACTGATGTTGGAAACTAAAATAAACCAGATCAATTTTTATATTCATGTTTCGTCAGCTTGAGATAAAATGAGCTGGTGAAACGGTTATATGAAAAAAGCAATAGAAGTAAGACGAAGGATAAACAACATGAAGTGAACAGTATTGTATAACAATTATTTGTTAGTTTGAAGGGTGATTTTTGTTGGTTGAATGTTTGGGTTGGTGGTTATGATTTGGTAGATGACGTCTTGAATTGCTTGATTGGTGTCAAATGTCAGAGGAAGATTGTGTTGTTGTAGATTTATTAGAAATGTAATGTTTAAATTTGTTATGAAATGACAGATTGAAGCAATTGTGCAAGATGCTGCAGGACAGGGTTGCATAACTAATATTGACGCTCTTCATGTAAAGTTGGACAACCCGGTGCGTGAACATTTCTTATCCTGTACTATCGTTCACACAGTAAAGTTTATAATTTCCTTCACACTATTGTCATATAGTCATATACACTTCATTGGAGTTGTGCACTGCATAATTTCTGGTACATATGCTGTCCGAGGGGTCATATATTTGTCTTGGGATTCAGTTGGTCTAATGAACGAATGATTCGTTTTTTACCCTTTGTTTTATGCAAAAATTACGAAGGGGGAAAGGATGGGGGTTGGAGAGGCGGGAAATGGAGGGAAGGGAAGGAGAGGGGGAATGAAGCAAGGGTGTTTTCTCTTCAAATCTTTCCCTGCACTTCCTTTATCTCCATTGCCCTGCATCCAAATAACAGGGGTTAGGGTAAATTGTACTTTGCCGTTCATTTGATCTCTCTATATTCACTTTTAGACCAAAGTCTTAAGAGATGGAAAATTTGTAAGGGAAGGTTGATGTAGACTTTCACATGGGCCTGATTTGGTGGAGGTTCATTACCAAAGTGAAAGAATGGCAAATTCATTTGCATGAACCAACAAGAAAATGCCGTGAACTAAACTCCAAAGTGAATAGATTATTACATTCCAAAAAATATTCATGATGGTTTAAGTTGATGGACAATAAGTTCACATGTAATAGGCCAACCAGAACAGACGGACTTCCATCTTCTGGAGTAGATCTTCATCACTATATATCAATGTATATATTATTACTCAAAAATACGCATCTGCTGTGTGTGCAGTAGCAAGAACTTTTTTTTAGCGATTTAAGCAGTTCAAGTGAAATTAGATGAAATCTTCTGCTGGTAATTGCTTCTCAGCGACTCAGCCTAGTAATTATGATAGATGTTTATGTAGCGGTTCTTTCCTTTTTTTTAGTTCTGTTGTATGCATGCTTATCTGGGATTCAGAGGTTTGACGAGTGCTATGGTTACAACTAATGAGCAGGTTGCAAGCAGTTCACAACCACAGCCAGGGTCTCAGTCACAGGAAGTACCTGCTGCACTCCGCAATTTTTCATTGTCGCAGAAAGAAAAGACTCTCGAGGAGCTTATCCGTGATGGATGGCTGTCCAATGTAGATGGTAACATTGGGTTCGGTGTTAGATCATTCCTTGATCTTCGAAGTTGGTTCCGCAATAATGATATTCCTGCATGTGAGGTTTGCAACGAGGCTGGGGTGAAGGTAATTATCTCTCCTTATCCCTGCCTTTTCCCCCCACTGTTCTTTTTGTTTAGGAGTGTACAACTGTAATGATTGTTGTTCTATCTACTGTAGAAAACCAACGATTTTTTTCTTTCTTTAAAAGATGTTTGATATTCTGACAACTTAATGAAGTAGCTTCATACTCTTGTGTCAGTCAGAGATAGTAAACCGATTGCTAAAAAATCGGAAAAAAATAGATCTGCAAGCTTATGTTGAAACTCGAAAATTGAAACTAATTTGCCTTAATGCTTGCATGAAAACCTACATGCACTGTCTGACGTACAAGAGTAAGTAATTAACCTTATAATTGTGTTAGGAATATACAATGATTTAGGTTGGTGTTAAGCATGAGACTGCCACGTGCAAGACTCACTGGTTTTCTCATAACATCTTTGGTTGTTCTCACATGTTCTGCATCCATATTAACGCAGGCCGAGTCATGTCCCAATGAAAATTGTACCGTTCGGATTCACAAGTACTGTCTCATCAAAAAGTTCTCCCAGAAAAAGGTGATCACATCTTGCTCGTGTAATTTGTAACTAGTGTGTTATAATCCCATACCTAACAACCAAGTCATTTTCCAGGCTCAAAAAGTGTGTCCTGGTTGTAAGGAAGCATGGCCATATGTAGTTACGAAAGCAGAAGCCGTGGACGATGATGAGGACGATTCAAATGTAAAAATAGAGCAACAACGTCCGAGGAAGAGGGGAAGGAGCTCCCAAGCTAGCACACAGGATTCCGATGCTGTTTCCTCTAACGCAGCTAAGTTGAGGAGATCTTCTCGATTTAGGTAATGTCTCAATGGTAGTTACAGGGATTTTTGGATATCTTATTATTAGACGCCCATGCTTCGTGAATTCTAGTTTTCATTTTGGAATTTGGAGACCACCTAAACGAAACATCAGATTGTAGCTACCAGGTGGGGAATTAGCTAGGTATGCTGTAAAAATTAGTGGGCATTAATCTTCTAGGCTGAACTCTTAAGGGATGGCCATCCAAGTGTATATTTTGTTGATGTGCTTTGTTTTGTGTTTTGTCTAATTATTCGCGTGTTGACTTGATACTGCTCTCTGCGACACGGTCTTTTATGATTTTGGATTGGTATAGGTGAATTAGATCCTGCAGGGCTTGGTGATTTTGTCAAGGTCTAAAGGACTGTAGATTTTAGTTTTGAATTCTCTCTCGTTTGGTATCCTGAGAAGTGCCCCAAAACCATAGCTGGAACTTTTGATCACCAAAGTAAATTATGTAAAATTAAACATGAAACCATGAAAACTACTAGTGATTAAGAGGCCTATGTTAACATTAACGTGGAAAGTATTGGTAGGGAAAAATGAAGTATTTTGATTAATTGGTTAGCAAGTTAAATGAGACGGAATATTGTCGTACCAAAACAGAGGTGTTTGGTTTTCCTTGTATAAAGCAAGACATAAATTCGCCGTGGTGAATTTAAAGGTAAAAGTGCATCATTCCATCCACTCTATCTATCTCGTCATCCATACTATGACTCTATTTGGCAAAATTAACTGAAAATGTAGCTGAAACTTGAAAAGGTAGCTGGAAATTGAAAAACTAACTAATAAGGTAGTTGAAAATTAAGAACTGATAAGATAGTTGATTATATAAAAAAATGTTTGACAAACTAACTGAAGAGGTAACTAATTTTGATTAAATTACGTAAAAGGATATGATAATTATTTAGTAATATAGATTTAGGAACTGATAAGATAGCTGATTATATAAAAAAAATGCTTGACAAACTAACTGAAGAGGTAATTAATTTTGATGAAATTACGTAAAAGGATATGATAATTATTTAGTAATATAGATTTAATGGGTAAAAAAAGAAAATCAAACTAAATCAGGTACCTGAAATCTCAAATGCTACTCATAGCATTTCATTTCAGGTAGCTTATTTGGTTAAATAAGCTACTTGCCAAACGGTTACAAAAAAATAAGGTAGCTGAAATTTTGGTCAAATAAGCTACTTTGATCAAATCAGGTACCTGAAATGGCTTGCTAAACAGAATCTATATATACGTAAATAAAGGAAAATAAAATTTACAGTAGAAGAAATTGTGATTACGTTCCCTCCCATTAATTTTCAGGATGAAACCTGGACTCTTGAGATCTAGAACATTGAGAAGAGGTGAAAATATTCCGAGACTAGTTATTTTCTCAGCCTAAACATACGACGACCATACCATCAGTAGACAATACTACATATACAATACCAAATCGTATTTAGACAACCTCAACCACTAGAAAAATTGACGTTGCCGTGATAAGACCATTCCCAAGCAAGGTCACCAACTGGGTCGTGACCTTGTTGGGTCGTGCTAATGACTCATTAAACTAGGATTAAGAAGACGATTTTGGTGACCTTGAATAACCCAGGGTCAATTTGTGACCTTGAGTTGAGACTTGGTGACCTTGAGTTGAGGTTGGTGACCCAACACATGTCATCTTCTCATTTGGTAGTAATTAATAATTGAAAAAGTATGAGAGTTTTTGGTGGGGGTAAAGAATGTGGAAAATGATTGGAAAGTGAAAAATGATTGGGTTGGTGACCTAGGTCGTGACCTTCTGCTTGGGAGGGTGAAAGTGAGTCAAGATAAATAAGGTGGGATTAAGGGCTAAAACGTTGGTGACCCAGTTAGCGTGACCTTCTGCTTGAGGATGGTCTAAGATAGCCTACAAAATTTTAATGCACATGGATAATCCGTCAAAAAGAGGCCATAGTTGGCATGCCATAAGGAAAAGGAGGCATGCCCATCCCACCCACAGGCGGTGAAGCAAATCCGCCGCCCATTCCGGCATCACCTCCCATCCCTGGCATTGGTGGTGCTGGTAAAACAAGAGGGAGAAGCTGTGCATACATGTTCTGCAAGTCACCATTTAGAAAAACACGCGTTATTTCTCCTCCGCCTCTTTTGCTTTGACCTCTTGTTGTGCCTCAAGTTTGTCCTTAATGAGCTCATCTACCTTGCTCGTGTACTCACGAATGAACCGCAAATGAAAATAAAAATAATTAGGAAAAATGTTGAGGCAGAAATATAAACAGCAGAATATGAACTCCATTCACCTGTAAAAGATACGGGAAGGCAAAATCGATCATATTGTTTAGCCGTGCAAGTTCCAGTGCCACATCAGCTCTAATCAGGTCGTAACAAACAAAAAGACATGATGCGAAACACTCTTTCTTTCCCTGCAGAGGCATTAGACACATTAGAGCATGTTCCGACAAATTAAAAGCAAGCAACCCACGTACAAAAATCATTCACCAGAAAGACCAACTCAAAAGAAGATCCCCACATGACATATACCTGCTCTGAAATATACAAGTAGCTCTTCCGCAAGTTCACGATCACCAGATTGGGAGGCAGTCTCCATAGCATCTTTGAAAAGATTGTCTCTCTTCGACAATGCGATGAACTGCTTTCTGCCAGCCTTCTTGTAAATCATGTTTCACAACCTATTTTACATGAACCAAATATTGTATTAGATTGACATCAAGAGTCAACACTCCATTTCCCTGAGAAAACAAAAAGCCATCGCCCCATATATATTCTCAAAATACAGGAAATCATCCTACCTTCTGAGCAAAGCCTATCTGGTCAAAGTTTATCATGTAAATCAATTGACTCACGAAGCCTGTCATTGTCCTCTTCTTCCAAATAGATTTCATTCAATGCTTCGTTCACTGCAGCTACATTATTGCTTTTGACAGCGACCATGTATGGCTTTACAAGTGGAAGTTGACCCGCCTAGAATGCATGCAGTAAAAGAAAGGATCAGATCAAGTAAATTACGTAAGTCAATCCCATTTAAACTAACACTCAACGTCAACTGTGACAATTTTTTTGTAATACTCCACTTAACCGAAGATGTTATTCGGGTGGGGTACCCCCTTGAAGAGGTCCATTAATTGCCTTAAAATCTGACTAGTGCATAAAGGAATTGAAAGTACTACTCATATCAACAAAGTGCACTTTCTTTTCTAGTTATTCATGCAAAAGAACTCCACAGTCACTGGGAGTAGTCTTAGGATGGGTGACTTCCTTGGAAGGTTCCCGGGATACGCATGAATGAGGCCAAAATGCGCTGGAAAAGACCCGTGTTGATCTGTGGGCCATGTACACAACCTAACAAGCTACCGTGAGTGATCGCTCCCGACCCTATGTTTGGGCCGGGGTGTTACATTTTTACCCACTATAATGATGCTACAACTTTAAAAAAATTGGTAATATGAAAATAGTTGTTTTGTCAAATCGAATTGACCAATATTACATCGACAATTTACATACATATGTGGAGATAGCAATGGTCAGAGTTGACCACCAAAGTCCGATGGGAACTAAGATAAATAAGATGTAGGTAGTAACAACAACCAAACAACTACACAACGGAAATGAAAGAGAGGAGTAAAAAAAGGCACCTTTCTCATGATATCCACAACACGTGTATGGTCTACACGAAGTGCAAGAACATTTAGAACATCATTAACAAGGTCCGGATGTTCTTGTAGGTAGAAGTGAACAGCCTTATAGTAAAGCTCCACATTTGCAACTTTAACAACAATATCTTTGAACTGCATATGATCCCAAGCCTCCGGAGAATGGTTCATCACGGTGGTAGCAGCATTGTCAAACTCATCATATTGAATGTACAAATAAGTAAGTTCCTTCCAGTGTTGTTGCTCATCACAAGCCCTAATCAGCTTGGGTATATTAAGCCTGGTTGCGAATAATTTGATATGCTCCATGAGCTTTTTGGGACGATATCTAGCATATAGGACACCCAGCTCAGTGAAGATACCCATATGTGCACGTTCCAATCCCAGCCCACTCTCCATTAGAGATAGAAGTTCATTAAAACATCCTTGCATCAAGAAGTTTTTCGTCTTTTCAGGATCATAAAAGTTCGATTCACGAGTTACACGTTCCACTTCCTTAATCTGCCCAGTCTTAGCAGCTGCTTCAATGTACTTGAAATGAATTTCTGGATCCTCACTGCAAAAATAAAATAAAATAAAATAAACTTAGTACACATTTGCAGTTGACATCAATTTTTGATAAAGTTTGTTAAGGAGTATCCAAGAACTTACCTGGAGCTCAAGTATGAGCCCAAGAAAAAATACATTCCTTCATAAGATTTGAACTGTTCAAAGAGCTTCATGCAACCATCAACGCCCAGCTGCTCACAGTATTCTTTGGCAACCTGCAAGAACCATGAAATAATTCGTCAGTCAGCTTGAAGTTATGAGTAACAGAGAAACAACTCAAGGATGCAAAATTACCTGCACAATGATCTGCAAACTGCCCCTCAGATTAGCAAGTAAGAAATCCTTCATGCACTCAAGAGCCCACTCCTTCGAAAGCGTGCCAAAAAACTCGACAAGTGCCTGGAGAAATATGACAGGTTTAGAGAAGACCTCAAATACATTAACAGAGAAAATAATTTAAAATTTGAAAGCGCAAACCTGAGGCTCGAGGGCATGTGTATTAACCACAACACGCTTTATATCAGACAATTCGCTATAATGCTGCATGTGTGAAAGCAAAATTAATCTGTAAGAATATCCAGAAAAAGGTAAAAAGCACTAGTAGAACAAAGACACACGTTACCTTAAGAGCCTGTAAATACAGACCACCTTTTTCACAAAGTTGTGCAACCCGGGCACGATCATAATAGCTGAACATGCCGTTAGTTAAGATGGCATCTGCTACATTGGGAAATGTAACCAGATTTATTTCCAAAACCTGTTTGATTCGCGACGTGTCAGCAAGACACAGGATACAGCTAATAAGATTCATCATGAAATAATCCATGAAAAAAAAGTTCTCACTTTTGTTTGAAGGTAACCATGTTCTAGCAAATTGGGCTTGAGGACATCTAGCAGGAATGCAGTTGCCTCACGAATCAAGTTTCTCTGAGAGAAGAAAGCAAACAAGACAATCTCTTAATGCTAGCAATTTAAAGCCAAAAATTTGGACAAGGATTTCAAAAAAGCATCAGGGTTGTGATATAAATAAGCAGCATCAGATTTTCTTCAGAATGAATGACTGCAAAAGATAACAATACAACAAAGACATGAACATTACCTGAAGGAATAGATCCGTAATAGTATTGTAATCGAGGGGGCATCCTCCTTCCATTTGGGACATCATCAAAGCAAAATTGACAGCTCCCTGTCATAAAGCCAATTGTACATGAGTATAACCAAATCACGATCATCATCTCTCACATCACTCAAAGTATACTTTTATTAACCTGAGGATCAGTCCGCAAAATTGTTTGCAGAAGAAACAAATAATCAGGAGTGTACCCAACCTGCAGATATCAACCAAAGTTGAGTGTGAGTAAGAGATACATATATGAAGGATCACACCTATATAATAACACGTCATAGGACTCTGTGAACACAAGAAATTGGACAAGTTTATGGATAGTAGCACATCAACCAATAAATATACAAACACTCGACACGCCAGAGTAAGAGCTACAGCAAATTTGAAGTACTCTGATCTACTATGAAATACTTTTTAAAAGTCGCCAAAAAATTGGCATAGTTGCAAACGAAAACCAGGTTCACCGTGTGACTTGTGTCTATAAGTGATGGTATCTACATGAGATACCCGCCCGTGTGTTACCCCACCAGAAAAAAGGTAATTACTGATCATTGTCAAGCAGCACAACAATGTAGACTGTGTAACATCCATCAGATCTAAAGTTAACTTGTTTAAAATAAAAGTAAGATCTCAGAAAGAGGCAAATAATGAAATAGGCATAGGGTTTCAAAGGATCAAATGTTGACAGCACGGCAATTATATTACGTATATGGATATATAATAGTAAGAGCGCGAACCTGCTTTGAGTATATGGGAATTTTATCAAACTCCCTTCTCTCAGCGAATGCTGCCACAACCTTTGGTGTGACCCTAGCTTTAATGTAGATTTTGAGAGCAAGGTCAGTATCCAGTCTGCAAGGCCACGGAAGATCAGAAAATCCAAAAAAATGATCAAAAAAATTGCCCTAACATCCAGAAGCATTAAAAAAAATAAACATTGCTGAAACAAGTAAAAAGCAAAAGTTGGAAAGCTAAAGCAAGTGCAGATTCAAACCAACCTTTACAAGATCCCCAAGCTCCTCACTGCATTCAAGTTTGTCTTCTGCCAACCAATTCTCCAAATGATTCTTTTTATTTTGATTAACTAGTCTAGACAACTCCAGCGATTCAAAGGAATTGAGTTTTCCTTTCGTTAACAACGCTACAAAGTACTGCAATAACGGAGGAGCTTGTCCAGCTTGCACAGGAACACTCTGAGTTTAGCAAAAAGAGTGATCAGACGGTTCTGGCACAATCACATTCAATCCAACGGTTATAACTTGTTTCCAAAATTTAAGAAACAGGCCCATGAATAATTATTTAATTAATTTCATTCATATCAATCTTTTTAAGTACCAAATGAAATACAACAGTAACCTCGACAAAGATTGCGCACAAGGGGAACCCACTATTCAAATAAAATAGAAGTTTACCTGGAATTTGGCGACAGTATCTGAAGTTCGTAAAATACCCTGTGGAGACTCGGCGGCAAGTTCAGCTGCCTCCTTGTATTTGGTTTGAGCAAATAATTCTTGAAAGCGCTGGACAACCTGCAACGAAATCAAGTAATCTCAGTAAAACAATAACAAAATACTGAAACAGTACACTAGTATAATCGCTTGATAGGAACTTTCATAGGCATAAAAAAATGAAACAGGAAAACAATTTCATGACTTATCGTATAAAAACTAGACAACTTGCTTAAAATCCGAACAAAATAAAATAAACAACTGACTAGATTTGTTGAGACAGGCAAATTTGATCTGACCCTTGGCATGAAGTATAATGTATATATGTACTACTACGATGAAGTTATTATTTCCAGCTCAAACGCTGTTGGTTATAAGCATTTAAATGGGTAATTCCAGAGTCAGGGAGAGTAGAGACCATACAGTGAAGCCAAAAAATAACCTTTAATAGCGACTAGAATGAGGTTGCTTAGTTGCCACATAAAAAAAAAAAAAAAAAAAAAAAAAAGCTTTTCATCCTTACTGTATATACACTGTATTTCACACAATTAGCAAAGCGAACTATCAACTTGAATCCACTAAACTTACCAGATTTTCTGCACCAGGAAGGTTTCCCTTGCTTTGCTAGATTAACAGCCAGCTCCAAATTGTTCAGCTACAAATAACAAACAAATTCATCAATTCCAAAAGTTGATTGCTTCAACTTAAATATCGCGAAGTATAAAAATTCAAGACCTGTGTTACTCCGACACGTGTCGGTGTCCGACACGGTCAACGGTGTGTCTTGACCAACCGACACGACACGACACCTCGTTTTTATAAAGAAAAATATAATTAAAAAAAAAAAA
>VHZZ01000052.1:361147-373930 GCA_009801015.1 Silene noctiflora | reverse complement strand
TTCCTGCGAGACGTGATAAAACTCGTAGAATGGGGAAATATGGGACACAAAAGCGAGTAAAGGGTCGGAAAACCGCATCAAAATGAGCCAAAAAGAGAAGGGAAACACGACTAAATATATCTATATCAATAATGTAAACTCATTCCAACATACTGTATCCGCATTTTTACTATTTCACTATCAGTAAAGCACAACCGAAGATGTCTTAGTCTAATGATTGAGACAGAGGTATTGTGGACAGTAGTCAGTAGGTCTCAGATTCGAATTCTCCCCTCCCCTCTATTATAATGCAGCTAAGTGTGCTCTTTGCCAGACAAAAAACCGAACAATATACAACACAAGTTGTTCTAATTAACCTCATATATTTGTGTCAAAATTAACCAAGCCATGTATGTGTTAAAATAGGTGAACATGTATGAACAAAACATGAGCATAAAAAGGAAAGCAAGTCATGTGAAAAGAGACATGGGCTAACAAGGGAACCAAAGGGGCATAACAAAATATATTATGGTTGATAACTTAGGGAACCTACTCAAAACATGTGATGTGGAATAGAATGAATGCTATTTCCGCAACTTGCGCTTACCTTACCACCACTATTTTTGATTGACATCGGATAAAACTAGATAAATACGAGTACAACTTACAAGCATAGCAATTTGTGGATTAAGTTGAACCAATCTTCTTTTTCTTGTAAATTGGCTAGTTGTGTGATGGGCGCCTTATATGCCCTTTTCACTTCTCCAACGGCCAAAACCCGGTCGATTTCTATTGGTTGTTGGGGCAGTGACGGAGCTAATCGGAGTAGGTGTTAACGTTCCCTTAAACAGCGGAAGAATAAACGAACTTTAATTTCTCGAGTTAATTTTTTGTTTCTTGTAACCCAAATTACTATCATTTTTGAATATTTATTTAATTTTTTTTTAAGATAAACAATTGATTGATACAAGTAAGTACTAATTTACCTTATAAACTTTAGTCTGCATTTTATTAAACTCCAATGTTTGGCTCCGTTATTACATACTCGTTTGGTTGTCCGCGAGAATACAACTCCATAGGAATATCGAATTCATGAAAATTAAGTTACATCATGAAATTCATGTGAATTTAGCAAATCCGTTTGGTTATCTACATAGAAGTTAAATTAACACAAAAGTTTAGAATGATCTAGAGGGCCTTGGTAATTTAACTCCATTATGGGTGAGTTGGAAAATCATGTGATTTTTAAACTCCTACATTTTGCCAAAAAGAGGGGTAACCAAATAACCTTCAATTTTATAATTCATGTGATTTCTATTTTCCTATGTTTTGTAAGTAACCAAACGAGTCTAAATGTAGGATTGTAGGCCTAATCTCAGGAGAATTTTTTTCTTACACCACCGAAAATATCAACGAAATTGTATTCAAGACGAAGTATTTTTTTTAGATAAGAAGACGAAGTATTGTACTATATCTTTTAGATTCATTTAAATTAAAAATCGAACATAAAGTTAGAAACGTTTTTTTATTAAACGAGTTACAAGAGCACTAAAACATATGGAGGGAAATTCAAACCCATAACCCTCTACATCTATAATATTTTCAACACGAGTTAGATCAATTTAAGACATTTTCGATATATCCGTGAATTTACGTCATGATTATATATCCAAAAGATATAATAGCAAAATTAGTGTGTCTTGATTGGGATAGGCTACTCTTGAATGTATATTTCACATGAAATAACATGGTACATGCAATAGGACAAGTCCTTGAATATTTGGATTTGGTCATGTATGTGTTTCGTGATTAGTATAAGCCAAGTTGGTTCTTTGCATTTTTCCATTAAATTTTGCGGCGTTTGCTTACTGTTATTGGGGTGCCCAGGTTGGTCTCTTTTCAACTTGTCTTTTAACAAATCTTTGCATACGCGTTATTTTGCTAACCACATCAATACATCAAAACATGTCTCTTGGTTTTAACCTGTCATTAAATTAACGGCCAATTTACATGATAAAAGAAAAATCTCATTGTGCTTAACTACCGACTTATCGAGTACTGATTGTGATGTATGTTCCGACCATTAAGAATCTAATTATAGAAACAAATAATTACCGACTTGCTCATTTATTTGACCAAAATAGAACTTGGTTAATGTAACTGGGGTTTGTCACTGTATTCACTAATCCGTCTTATTACTATGGCTTAGTTTTTGACACACCTAATTCGGTCTATTTTGACCAAAGACTACTCCAAGAGTCAACCCGCGTGCAACCACCCCTGCTACATACTATGTATTGATCCAACATTTTTTAACGTTTTCTAACCTTCGCAACTTTGATTTTGATGTTAACGTTATTGAATGATGGAATTGTAACAAAAATTTAAATGTAAAGAGACACGGAAAATATTCGGAAACAATGTATTTGCATTTCTTTTATCGAATGAAAACATATTGCCAACATTTGTGGAACAATACAATCTCAAAAATAAAATCAATAATACTACAAAATCCTTCATAAGAGTTCTTATATCTTTCTCTATTCTCATCACTTCCCGACACAACCTACCGTCATGAATATCGCACCGACCACCGTTATCTTCGCCGCCAAACACATTCTCAATTTCCATCTCATCAATTTCAGTGCTTAATTTAATCCATGTAAAATCATCCTCGTTCTCGTCCACCTCCTCCTCGGCCTCCATGTCACTTTTAATTTCCAAACTTACCCCTAACCTTGACCCAATTATTTCCTCCCCACCCTCACCCAACTCACAACATTCCTCCCCCACACTCCTCACCTCAACCCACCCATCACTTTCCCACAACACCCCAAACCCACCTCCCAATTCACCAATCCTACCCTGAGCCGAAACCCGATCCTCACCGTCACCAATCTCTCCTTCCGACGCATCGCCCTCGTCATCCGAAAACCCGACCCACTCACCCAAATCAAAAACACTTCTAGGAGAAACTCCTGCCCCAATTACAGGAACCAAAAACGGATGCTCCAATAGCTGATCACAACTCCACCGCTGCCCGGGATCCCTGACCAAACACTTCCCCAAGAAATCGACAGCCAACTCCGGCGCCCGGGCAGGAAACTCGGGCAGTTCGTTAGAATACCCAATTTTATACAACGTGTGGGCCCCATTGTCCTGCCAAGCTGGCAATCCGGTAAACATCTCGATAACCGTGCAACCTAGGGCCCACACATCCGACTCGCACCCCTGAGCTTCTCCTCTAACCACCTCTGGGCCCCACCATAACGGACTTCCACGTGGCGCTCCATCGTGACCGTCACCGGTCCGTTTAGCTGAACCAAAATCCGCAACTTTCGCAGCTCGGTTTTCGGGCCCCACTCCGGCGACAAGGACATTACTTCCTTTCACGTCACAGTGAACAATTCCATTCGCGTGTACCTCACGCAACGCCGATACCAAACACCACGTGAACGACCGGATTAGCTCCACGTCAGCCACCTTCTTTCCTCCGCCAGCCACGTCACCGCCTGCCATATACTCAATGAATAACTCCTTCGACGATGTCGTTTCGCTGTCGCCGTAGTAATCAACGATAAACGGCGAAGCCGTTGAGATAGAACGAAGTATCTCAATTTCATTTTCCAATGCTTCTATTGAGGCAATACAGCCCTTCTGGGCTGATTTTACGGCGAAGGCGGGCCCAGAACTATCCCCGCCTTTGCCGTAGCCTCGGAAACCGAGCGACACGGTTCCGTAAGAGCCTTTTCCGAGGAATTTACCTCGAATCCAAGGTGAATTTTGTGGGTTTAGTTCCATTTTTTTTGGTTTTTTTTTTTTGGATTGCTCTGTTTTTTTCAGTTTTATTTTTGTTGTTGTTGTTGGAAGGTTGACATGGACCAATGGAGTATATATAGGGGATGAGAAAAAAATAAAACAGCATGGAAAAAATAGAAAAAGGAAAAAGATTTATTATTGATGATTAGTTGTAAAATAGGAGGAATTTTTGAGGTGACGTAAGAAATATTCCCGAGAAAGTTGGTTAAACTATCGTTGTGGTACGTATACCAGTCCTCTACGATCAAGTATTGTTTCCTTGCGTCTATTCTTGTATTTTTCGATCTTTTGCGAAATCGTCTCAAATTAATTACATTAAAGACGGTAAGATAATGTAAAATTGTATGTAATTATTTAAAATAAGATGGTGAAATATATTTGCATGCGGAGAATAATCTATTTCATTTAATTTATTATACTGTTTTATTATAGAATTTCTTTCTAGATTATAAGGACACAAAACTTATATTTTATTCTGGAAAAACTTTTTTTAATTTCGTCTATATTCAACTCATTTTGAAATGTAAACCTAATAATCAATAAATGTAATAAAATTAGTTTTGATCTTATATCTAAAACAATTATTTATAGTATTTAACATCTAATTAACACCAAACTTGATAATAAAGCCTTTAACCTTGAGTTCCTGCCCTTTCAAGTAATCTTGCATCTCAACTTTAAGAGAGAAAAAAGAACTTACATCGGATGTACTACCCTCCTATTCTATATATTCTTCCCCTTTCTTTTTTACACAAAAAATAACAAAGTGAATTTGGACCACACAAAAGACACTACCGAACATACCATTAAATTTGGACCACACAAATCAACCTAAAAAAGGAAATAGGGAAGAAAACCCGAATAACCGAATAAGGAAATATGGAAGAATATATAGAATAGGAGGGAGTATTTTATTTTATTTTGAGCATATATGTATTTTTTCTGAGCTTATTACCTCAAACTTTTTTTTTGTTTTCGAGCATATGTGTATATTTTTGAGCTTATAAAAGTTTATATGTTAAATTTTAATTTTTTTTCTTGTCAAAACTCAAATTTAACTAAGTTTATATGAAATGTTTTTGAGTTTTATTGTAATTTTTTGAGCTAATTGTCTAAGTAAATGAACTCATAAACTTTATGGTAAAACTCATAATTTTTAAAACAAAACTTAAAAACTTTATTATAATGCTCAAAAACTATAAAATTGGTGGTAGTACATCAGATGTATAATCCACTTACTGACTTTAAGGCCTATATTTTACTTAGGCTCAATCTATCAATCTTTACCTATTTGTCTAATCATAATTACTTTTCCAAAAAAAAAAAAAAAACTTATTGTGTACGAAATATATTCCTCCTCGACAAAAATGCTAAGATCATGTCTTATTGGACTGAAACTGTCTGAACTTAATTGAACTTAACTTAATGGAACAGTTAATTTGTGAAAAGAAGAGTTGAATTGAACTGAATGAAACCGAACTGAGTTGAATAGAGCTGAACTGAACTAAAATGAACTGAAATTAAGTCCAAAAGAACAGGGCCTAACTCAGGTCATGAACTTATCAGCATGTGCTTAGCTCCTACCCCGAACCCATCAAAATCTAAGACTAGTTTACAATAATAATGAGTCAAATAATCTAAATGGATAATTGTAATTTAAGCAAAAGCATTATCTATAAAATTTTCATAATTTTACTCAAAGCATGTTTGGTGTTAAATTGGTTGGTTGGTTGTTATTAGTTTGGTTTGTAGCATAAATTAGGACACGTGGAGAAAAAAAGATGAGGTAGTTCTACACTTCTAGAGTTTTTAGTAAAGTGTTAGATAGCTTATCAAACAACAACCAAGCAAATTAAACACCTTTTATATTTTAATTACTTATATTATTAGTAATTAGTTAGTGATACGATTAGTGTAGTGTTTAGTATATATACTACTACTTGGCTTAATTTATTAATTTTTTTGAAGTTGAGATTTGTCCAACTAATATGTATGACGTACAAGATCTTGCCGAGCTGTTTAGCTCCCTCTTACTTATGCACCGATTTATCATTTATTCACATATGAATTAGCTGGGTTGTTAGATTCACGAGAACGGTAATTATGATCCCGTCAGAATTAAAATCGTCCTTTTAACTCTCTTTACACAAAAAAAAAAAAAAAATTGGTAGATTCACGAGAGACCGTACCCAGAATCTGAATCTGAATTTAAATCCATCAGCATCAAAATTGCTTTTTTAACTCCCTTTACATAAAAAAATAAATAAATTATTTATTGATTTATTCTAATGTAAGATCGTCTTAGTATTATTTAAGATCGTTGGGACAAAAGTTTGGTTTAATTAAGTAATTAATGTGAATTTTTAAAGTTAATTAAAATTAAAACGTGAGGGTCATGATTTTGCTAGTTGGGGAACAGCAAGATAATTTGATATTTTTGATCGTCGGTTAAGTGTAAGGATTTTGGCTGAGTACGATGGAGATTTTGTGTCTTGTTATATGGTCAATTATTTCATGACATGTATTTTGATTTTTTAGGCACACTCTTCTCCCAATTGTCCTTTATGCAAATAAATTAATTATTCTTGAAGTTTTTAAATATATTAAAATTTTTGAAAGTTGCAATTGTGAACTCTAGTGAACTTTAAATAAATAAATAAGTACACCCAATAATTACCATTTTAAGCCACAATCAAAAATATAAAATGTATTGTACAATATTAATTAATTACTAATTAATTAGTTTAGATCTTGCTCAATGAATGCGCGGTTTTCTTAGAGTTTTTATTTTTGTATTACCTAATCATAAATTAACATGTTATTAATTTTTCATATTTCACGTAATTATATTTTGATATGAGAAAAAAAAAAATTGAACTGCAAAATTATTCAAGAAAACTGAGTAAAATTAAACTGTAAAATAATAGTGGTAACTCATTAATTGTTCATTTTCTCGTTATTGTATTTTGCTTTGAGAAAAAAAATATTAAAACTAAATATTAATCCAAGAGAATTGCGTAATGTGTTGAAATGAGTTTTTTAAAAAGTATTTTTTATACCACAAAGCTAACGATTCCAATTTTATAAATTCTTTCAATTTGTTTTTGTCATGAAAGTAATCAAAACGATTTATAATTTTGTTTATACATAGTATGAGACCTATGAGTCAAGTTATTCTTAAATAATAGCATCAATAAAAGATTTAATAATAGTTTTTAATTTTATATTATTTATTTATATTTTAATTAAAATACTATAGTTTAATGTTTAGTGAAATATATAATTTAATGAAAAGATTAATTTTAATGAAATAAATTGTATAATGAAATACTCTCTATATTATAAGTATTAATTTCCTTATTTAGTAAAAACAATTAAATTATCATAGTTTCCTTATTTAAAAAGATTCTCTTTAGAGGGAAAACTTGTGAATTCACATATTCTTTTAGTATATAGGGGATTTGTTATTTGTGTTTGAAATTGATGCAGAATGTATCTAATTAGAACATAACCTTTTAGAAGTTTGATTGTAGGAACGGGTAAACAAATGATGACTAAATTGTGTCAACTTTTTACTGTTTAACGGAAACGAGCGTTCTGTAACTTCCCGCCAGACTTTACTAATACTTATCTTATTAATGTATGTATATCCATTTTCATCCATGAGATTATTTTGACAAGAAATATAAACACGCAAAGTAACCACAAAGAGAAAAAATCCAAATAAAAAAAATGGATAAACATGAATACGATCGAGTAGTAGTTGATTTTCATAGTAAAGAATCAAAGAGAAAGTGATAGTGAAAAGTAAGTACGCCACATTCACTCTTTATTAACTCCTGCCACACTTGGCAATACGTACGTGTACCGTCTTCAACCAAACATGGTTGATAGAATTACACATGCAATTTTGATTGGTTCACAAAACTACAAATATATTTAACCTATACAAATAAATGGCTTTTGATGGAGATTTTATTTAAGGTAACGAGGGATTCGAACCGTAAACCTATCACCCATATGCGGCCAATCGGCCATACAAGTATTATTGTATTGATGTTATGTTGGGAGCGACCCCAACTCTTTGTCCGGTATTGTTTATGTTTATGTAAAACTCAGTAAATACATAATTATTTAACTTTCTTACGAAATTATGTGTTTAAGGAGGTGTTCAGTAAACGACGAATTGACAAAAAATATTCAACATTCAAGGCTTTTAGCATATTTGACTTAAAAATCTATTAATTGAAATATATTAATCAAACATGTCAGTGTAATTTATCATTTATAATTTACTTTATCTATCAATCTGTTTCTACTAATAATAATTTGATAAATACCAAACAAGGCCTAAATCTAACCCCCTACTATTTATGTCAAGATTCACCACTTTACGTTCATCATTATAAAAGTCTGATTCCAAATCTCCACTATGAATAAAAGAGTAGGTATTATGTAAAACGGTTTTACAATACGAACATTCTAATACCATATACCAAAAACCTTTATACCGTTATTATCGAAATATGCTAGTTGGTGAAAATTATTTTAATGGACTTATTTAAGTAATTAATCTGTTATAATGAATTTTAGCGTCCTCAAATATAGAGTATTGGTCATTTTTTTAGTCAAATTTGAGTTTAACAGAGTAATTTTTCACAATTTGTTAAATTTGTTCCCATCTGTTTTTTTTTTTTGTCCTATGATTGCGTTTAGTGGTTGGCCACAAAGTTAGGTTATAAACTTTCATATATTTATGCGGTTTGTTGTACCAAATAAATGGAGAAGGTAACAAAAATTGCACCAAACTACCCTAAATTTGGATACGTGGTCTATAAAACTCTCTTAATCCTACTATTTTTTCGGACCTTAGCTTGGTTAGTTGCTTCTACTTTTTGTTTTTGGGTGAAATGGTATCTAAACTTTTCATTGATATTTTAATGATTACACGTTAGACAGAGATATTTATTTTATAGCTAAAACGAGTTAGATATTTTATATACTTATTTGTATAAATGAAGATAAAAGAACCAGAGAATAACAAAAACGTTGTTTCATCTATCTAAATAGCAAAGTAATTGATCTGTCTTAGCTAAAAAAAAGATACATCCATCTTAATGGAGACTAACCGATTTATAATGGATGAAATTAATTTTGTCCATATAAATAATCACGTACACTGGCCAGCCTTGCCTAGCGAGCATCCTATTGGACTCGATTTAGTAATAATAACTCAAATATGTACTCGTCTCGGCCTCTCGGATGAACCTAGCACCACCAAATGGCTAAATTTGAGGGTGGTAATTTTAGGAGGGCAGATTAATAATGTAATAAAAAGGTAAATTTGAATAAATAGTAAAATAAATTTAAAATATAGTCGCACCGCCAACCTGCTAAACCCGGCCACCAATTAATAGATTACAACTGGTGGTTTAGAATCTGAGTTATGTAGTAAAGTTTTCGAGTTTTATTTTAAAGAATTTGAGCTATACTGCAGGGTTTTTGAATTCACATACTTATTAAACATAAAAAAATAAACTTTTGAAAAGCCCAGAAAATTACCCATAATGCCCCCAATCACTATACGCCTAATCTATCTCCCTCGCTACGACTACATAGAGAAACACACCGATTGATAATAGTGATTGTAAAAATATTCAATTACAAAATAATTTGAATTCAAACAAAATCCATAATTATTATCTCAAAAATTATAATCGACCAAACGTGAAGAGGAGATTTGAAAGCAGATCGACAAAAAAACAAAAGAAAATGTAAAAATGTCATACAAGATGCAAACACTAGTACGCTCTTTAATTTGCATTCATCCTTTCACGTTTTTAATTGGTCTGCCATGCACGTAACAACTTTGTCTTTGGCCAACAAGCAATGCAATTATATCATCCTTCATCTTCTTTGCATGATTAGATTTCTCTGTTATTTTCTACCTTTTTTTCCGTCTTATATAGTTTATATTATATTAGTATAATACTGTATATATGAATTAATTCAATCATTTTGTAGGGGACCTAGCTTGATCTATGCTTATTATTGGGAGTTTTATTTGATTGGAAGGCTAAGTCTTAAATGATTCTTGTTGGCCATCAATGGACCATTCATGTCAAAGTCTAAACGCGATATTATATTATGCGACTGTTGTATGGTGCGACGATAGAAAAAAGTAACAATTTTATAATAAAAAGTAATTCTGACACAAAAATTGTCATTTTTAGTCACTTTATATTCTTCTGTCGCACCCAATTACTACTAAAGTATAAAAAGATAAATCAATTATGTACTTTTTTTTGTAATTGGATGCTCCATATATATAGTACGAGTATTACTCATAAAATTGATTTAAAAAACAATACTATTATACCTCGAAGAATGTAGACAATTTTCTCCTAATGATAACAAGGGTATACTTTTTGATCATTATTTTGGTTTTATACTTTATGCTTCATACAAATTACATCATTTTACAAATATATTATAATAATTTAATTGTTTATAATTTCTTCTACAATTCGAGCTACATGGAATAGTACTCCGTACAATGTGGAGACTCGCTTACAATAACACCTTTGTTTTCACGACTATATACATCATACAACGATTTCACCCGATACATATCGTCATACACAAATTCATGTTTAAGATGAATATAAAACGGGTTAAATAAATAGCCGAATGAGACAAAAAGTAAAATGCCTAAAATGACAAACTTTTATCCCATTTATCTATATGGGGTAATATTTGACCTGTTTTACACCTAACCGCAGATAATTAATAGAACCAGTAGTGTAGTTTGGTGGGTAGACATTCATCCAAATGCTCTCCAATTCAGTGAACATACACAAAGACACACAGATCAAATTGACGGCTAATGAATCCTGAAAGATGTTAGGGAAGTGTCAATTACAAACCCAAAACCAAATTAAAATATATAATTTAATATATACAATGAATTATTACAATGATTATTATACTTTGAATTTGCCCTTAACATTGAGATTTAATCCAAATTGTTTGAATTACTTAATTAGTCACGTACATACATGCCTAATTAATTGTATTACATGTTTGATCAACTTAGACTAAACCTACAAGATTAGGTCAATAATAATCAATTTTAATTTAATTTAATTTAATTGACAACTAATAAGAAGTATCTATACCAACTAATATTGTATTAACCCCACAAAAAGGAGAACAATCATGGTTGCTTCACTTTTCATACCTAAAGGATAAGTTGATTAGTTGATCTTAAGAGTTTAGTTGAAGTCAACGTTGACTTTTTAATTTAATTATTTTATTTTGACTTTTGGACATTGGATACTAATGTATTTGTTTGAAAATTAAAACAATTGTTTTATAATAACAATTGACCAAGTGAGAAAAATAAAACAATTTGATGCATGAGAAATGATCTTGGGTTTGCTAACCTAAGCATCACGTAATATAAATTTTATACAATTTCTTTTATTAGTAAATGACTGAGACTGAGAGCGTATATAATTAAAACAGAAGAGTATATAACATTGGGTTTTATGTTCCTTTGATTTAATTATAAAAAACTATCAAATATATACGAATGTATATTTAAATTTTAATTAAACGTTAAATAACAACTTCCTTGTAGATTATTGATAATAATTGAATAATTGATTATAGATAAAAGTGATCAAATTAAATACAAGCTTAAGATAGGAGTAGTAGACCCGCTACCGATCTTAAGATGCATGGAAAAGTAGACTATCGAGTTTGAGACAGGCCAGGTTATAAGTTTAGTAATTCAGATTTTTGTAAAAGATTTGAAAATACATTATTCGCTAGATAAAATGTAATTAATTGAGGCGAGTCTAACTGTTCGTCCCACCCTTCACAACTTATTAAATACCAAAAATAGAACTTAATTAAGTTGAATTTCTCAAATGTTGTTATAGTCAACTAAAAAGCTCTAGAAAACACAAGGTAATTAAAATGTTGTTATCTAGTGATATATAACTTGTCAAACCCAAAAAAATGTGATATTTTGGTTGATAAAATACACAATAAAATAATACATAGATATTTCCTACAAGTCTATAAGTTTGATATTTGGAAAATGTGATTCGTTTTACACATGATCGAGTTGCGCAACTTCCTCTTAAGAAACTTCCAAACTTGGGTCAACCTCCACAATATTTGATGATGTTTTTCTTACGTTATAACCAAACCCTTGAAATTGTGTTATGCTTATTTTGCTTCCAAGACCAAGTCTAAACAAAATGCCAAATTTTGCAATTTTTTTAATACCCCTTTTCATTGCAACTTGTATGGAGTAGAATTTGTAGTAGTAGATTAAAATAAAACACGAGTTATAATGTGAAAATACAAATATTTGTATAAGACCGTCTCATTAAATTGTATATCGTATCAGAGAATAAAACCGGCCTCCAATATATTATTGTTGTTATATTTTATTTTACAACTTTTACTATACCTAATATGATATCAAAAATGTATAGCTCTTTAAATCCCTCCAAAAAGCATCTAGCTAAATAAGGAAATAACTAAATTTTTTTCATTACATTATTATCTATTCAATAAATATACTAAGTATAGATCCCGCGCAATGCGCAGTATATATAGAGTATTTATTTTTAATGTGTTATTTATAAAGAAAAATTAAAGTTTACTTTTTTTTTGGTAACTATAATAGAAAACTAAAGTTATGAAAGGTTTATTTTTATGAAATCTATATTTTTTTTTAATCATAAAATTAAGGATTTCATTTTATAAATTTTCTCCAATTATTTTAATGATTTTTTTTTGTCACAAAGTTAATGGTAAGTATTTGTCAAGTTATTCTCTAGAGTTATAATTATTGCATTTAATAAAAAAAAAATACCAACTTATAGTTTATAATTTAACATCAATTTTATTTTGTTTTGATGAAAAAATCATAATTTTTAATTTAATTTTAAGATTAAAGTTTAATTA
>VHZZ01000052.1:270283-315573 GCA_009801015.1 Silene noctiflora | reverse complement strand
GGGTTGACTTTCACCTTTGGGAAAAGGGTTAGGAGACCCGGGAATCTATCGTGAGCTTTACTCCTTGACCTTCGCGAAAGGGGAGCGAGAATGGGTCCGTTTTAGCGATCCTTGAACCTTGAGTCGGGGAAATCGAGTCATGAGCCTGGAGGGAGTTGAGTCGATGTCACTAGTGTCTTAATATGARTCCGGGAGGAAGTTATTAAGCGAGTTAGAGGCGTTTTCCCCCATAATCTACCCCTCGATAATAAATTGATGGAATTAACGTGTTGACTATGAATTGTTAATGGTCTAATCATGCCCTAGGCTCTGTATCATTCGAATTCATCTCATCTATTTGCTTGCTATTAGTTTGTCTTAATTAGTTTGTTCACTTTCTTATTTAGTTTAGTTTATTAGTTCAAAAATTCAAAATCCTTATATCTTGCCGACTTAGCTTAATTATCTTCTAGAATCGTCTAGTATTGCATTGCTCCTTGTGGATTCGACACCTAAAGTGCTACAAANTTCTAGAATCGTCTAGTATTGCATTGCTCCTTGTGGATTCGACACCTAAAGTGCTACAAAAACACCGTGCACTTGTGGTATTAAACTTCACATCATAAACCATGCCGTGCACATCGAAAGTAACTTCCCAACAAGCCTTTTTTTTTCCTTTGTTTTTTACCCCGTTAGTTGCTTTAACCAAAGCAAACCCATTATCGAATGCTATTCTTTTAGCCCAATTGAAAGCATTATCACGGGTTTCGAACCAATTGAAAGCATTATCACGGGTTTCGAAGTCTAATTTGGTCACGAACAACAGGTTGTAATCGATTGAATTATCGCCAAAACTCTCTCACAAAACCTGTTTCATGCAATTCAAACCTTAATTAGACGATAAAAGTTAAACATAATCTAATTATAATACGTTAAACGGAATCAAACAAATAAATAAGTCGTTATTTGTCCGACCACAGACTGAAAGTTGACATCCAATAATCAATCTATGGCCAAACAAAGATATTTACTAATCAACCATGGCCAATTGTTGAGTATCAACGTTTGACCATGGCCAATTGTTGATATTCAACGTGTGAGCCATGGACCAAATGTTGGAGATCAACAATTGGCCATGGTCAAACGTTGATACTCAACAATTGGCCATGGTCAATCGTTGATATTCGACAATTGACCCATGGTTGATTGTTGAATATCAACAATTGTCCATGGTATTCTTTCCCTTCCCAAATTCGAGTCCAATTTATTAACCACCAACAACCAAAAATACCACCACCAACATCATAAATCAACACAAAAACCACCCAATTTCGCCAACAACGACACCCTAATTACTAACAATAATGAGAGCAACAACATACAAATTAATTAGCAATTCAATTAAGTTAAAAAGAGAATCAACTACCAGCCATGGCCAATTGTTGAATCCCAACGTTCAGCCATGGTCCAACGTTGATTTTTAACGTTTGGCCATGGTCAATCGTTGCGATTCAACAATCAGTCCATGGTTGAACGTTGAGTCTCAACGTTTGGCCACAAATTGACTGTTGAATCTCAACTTTCGGTCAATGGTCTGTATTATTTCATATTTACGCAATAAAACCGCTATGTTTGCTCAAATTTAGTATATACGGGACGTAATTCAACTAACGATTATCAATAACAATTCGAAAAAAATAAATTTAATAACGAAATTAAATCATTAACGTACCGGTGATTCGGGTTCCGTCATGCTAATTGTTTCTAATTGTTGTTAATTGTTGTTCGGTTTTTTGTTAATTGTTCGTTTTTTTTTGCAATTTAGTTGGATTTACTTGAATTTTAGAGAAAATTAGGTAGAGAGATAATGTAGTGTTATTGTGAGAGGGGTAGTTTCGTCTTTCGGTATGAAAAATGTCGACAATAGTTACTAAAACGTCGACGATGAAAATCAGCCCTCGATCATAATGGTAAAGTCGTTTTGCTAGGAGCTCTCGCTTTAAAAAGAAGACATTTTATAAGCTAAATACTTAGGAATCTCAAAGTTAATTGTGGAAGGTGATAAGTTATGTGTTATCAACTCAATCCATAGTACTTGACAAAGTCCATAAGAAATTTCTAGTATCGTTAAGGATGTAAAATTAGATCTTCAGTTTTTTGATAAAGTGATAATTAAACATTACTTTCGTGAAAACAAACAAAGTTGCCGACTTTATGGCTTCTATTGGACATTCATGTCCAACTCTTTCGAGGTGATTTGAAAGCCGGTGACTTCAACTTACCTCTATCATTCGAAAGAATGAGATATGTTGGTCCTATCTTAAGGCATTAATCTACTTTTATTACCTCATAAAAAAAAAAAAAAAAAAAACCGTATTACTAACATCAACAAGTCTTTTCCTAAGCATATGAACCAGAGTGACCATCCAAATCATGTTACCTTTGGATTGAATGTGAGGAATTAATGATTTTTAATAACAAGTCCTAACCCAAGTAAAAAACCCGATACAAGTATACGATAATTCAGCACGTATTACCGAAAAAATCCCAATTCAAACCCAAACGTGTTCCAATTCCAAACTTTTCAACATCATCAAATCAACAGGTCACAATCCATAATAACCCGTCTTACGATCATACCACCCACGTAAGCTGACTATTGCAACTGCATACATTTCCACCATGGCACCTCACCTCAAATCACACTCCATTTGAATTTCTTCCCCTATTAATTAAATCAATTCAAATCAAATCAAATCAAATCTTCAACATTCCCAATTTCCGATCCCAATTTCTAATTCCTAAGGTTTTAATTCTTATACGGTGGCGATGGGGTCGGAAGACGGTGGCGGAGAAAGCTCAAGTCGACCACTTAGGACCGATTCGTCGCGGTGGATTTACCAAATTAATTACGATTTCGATGGCGGCGATGATGAGGATTTGCCCCCGAAGATCGCCTCAGATTCCGATGATGATGATGACGAAGATGAAGATGAAGATGATGATGACGGAGTTGAGCAGCGATTGATTCGTACTGCTCCTAGGGTTGATTCTTTCGATGCCGAAGCTCTTGATGTTCCTGGCGGTCATACTCACGATTTCCAGGTTACGTTATGTTACGTTCAGTAATTAGACGGTTGGATATGTATAATTGTTGTTCGGTATGTTAAATACGATTATCGCATTTATGAGTGTTTAACCAATTAAAGGACGGTCTTACGTTGTAAGATAGTCTTGTTCTGCTCAGTCCGCCCCAGTTGTTTACCTATTCCATTTTAGCGTGTTTCGATCATTTGTTTACATTTATATCCCGGGAATGCTTTTATAGGTGATTTGATTACTCGATACATTTTGGTTCACTTGTCATCCCATAATAATAACTACAAATGGTCACATCCCTCCCTCCTTGGTAAACAAATTACTGGGACGGAGGGAGTATAATTTGTGGAGCGAGGAATATGTGTTGGTATAATTGTATAACTAATTGAGTATATCATGTATGTGGAGTATTTTTTTCCGTGCTTTCTTAATGTTCCGTTTTCCATCCATTGATATCGTGATAAGCTGAATTCGGAGTGTGTGTTTGACTACATTTTATAAATCTAAGATTTGGTTTGTGCGGATGGAAACGTGGAGCTGAGAGTTTAGCTGCTTATTGTTTCAAGCTGTAGACTCGTAGGTGTATTATGTTTGGAGATTAGTGATAGATTAGTAGTTGCCTTTGAGGGAAGGGAAATGTGGAACATGAGTTTATCAGGTAGCGTGCGACTACATTTATCTTGATTGGAAGCTCGGAAGTTCATTTTCATTTCCAATGAATCAATCACTCAATATTCTTTGATTTTAAATATGGAACAAAGCAAATGACTCACTATACGATACTCTATAGTAGATTTGCTTCCTTCATTTTGAAGTAGCATTTATCGGATGCAATTTTGACAGTATTTTCATTTTGGGTCATCTAGGAACAATCTCTTTGTGTTGTTAAAACATGGCTAAGATTGCGTACATATGACTCCCTAATCCCACATTCGCATACCCTTGAGCCCTTGAGGTATTAGGGCAATGTCATTGTTGTATCTTTATCTGAAGTTGAGTATCATCAACAATAACCAAATTGTAACTATTTTTAGAAGTTTCTGTTCATTTTGGAGAAAATCCATACATGTGGCACAGCATACCAAAAAACCTTTATGTATTGGCCAATGTGAAAAACACGAATGGTACCAAGTTTGCTTTTAAATATCTTACAAAAAACTGTCAGAAAAATTGTCATTTAAGACGTAGCATCTGGCACAGGCGCGTCTTTGACGAGACAATTCTTCAGTAATGTTTGCTACGTTAGTCATGGTAACTTGAAATGGGAATCTGAAGGGCCTTATGTGCAGGAATTTGGTCCTTGGAGGAGTGTCGTACTTTTTCTTCAGACACTTGGGGTTGTCTTCGGTGATGTTGGAACCAGTCAATTGTACACATTCAGCATAATGTTTGACAAGGCCCCAATCAAGGGAAAGGAAGACGTGCTCGGAGCATTGTCTCTTGTTCTGTATACTTTATTTCTGATTCCGCTAGTCAAGTATGTACTCGTTGTTTTGTGGGCAAATGATGATGGTGAAGGTATAATGTCTTTAACATGCCTTCGCTATATTGATTTACTTTTTACGGCAGATTTTGATGAATTATGATTCCTTGGTCTCCATCATTGGAATACTACAGGTGGCACATTTGCTTTATATTCGCTGATTTGTAGACATGCTAAGGTTAGTCTCATCCCTAATCAACTACCATCGGATGCTCGTATGTCAAGCTTTAGGCTAAAGGTACCGTCTCCAGAGCTTGAGAGGTCACTCAAGATCAAGGAATTGCTAGAGACTTCCTTAGGACTGAGAAAGCTTCTCCTAGTGCCTGTTCTGGCTGGTACAGCTATGGTCATAGCAGGTGGGGTTGTTACTCCAGCAATTTCAGGTATACTACCCCTTCTGTGGTTATTCGTTTGTTCTTTATCACGTGTGGAATCACACTCGAAATGGGAAGGCCATTTGACAACACTCAAGAGTGTTCAATTTCAATATTTAGCTTCTTCTTTCGTCTTGCTAAGTTACTTTTGCCTCATGCAGTGACATCAGCAGTCGATGGTCTGAAGGTAGGCATATCTGGGATAAAAGAAGGTAAACTTTGCAACAATTTTTTTATTTTTTTTTTTAAATCATTATAGTTCTTCACTTCTTCCATCTTGTAATTATTAATACTGTCTACATGCCAGATGGTCTCCTCTGCATGGGTTATATCTATTAGTTGGTTGAAATTGGTGATGTAGTCTAGCTAGAACATTCGTGATTATTTCATCATGTAAATGTCATCCTTTCGCTCTTGTGCAGGGGAAGTTGTGATGGTTGCAGTGGCCCTTCTTGTGATATTATTCAGTTTACAAAGATACGGGACAAGTAAAATGGGATTCATTGTTGGCCCTGCTTTATCCATATGGTTTTGCTGTTTGGCTATGATTGGAATATACAACTTGGTGAAATACGACCGAGATGTCTGGAAGGCTTTTAACCCTATTCACATCTATTATTATTTTGAAAGGAGAGGAATCCAAGCTTGGTATGCTCTCGGAGGTTGTCTCCTGTGTGCAACAGGTACACTATTCACATATACATAGACAATTAACTTCGAAAATTGCAGTAGTATCTTACCTTGTTCACTTTTCTAATCACACGAAGATCATTCTGGAATTTGCAGGGGTCTGAGAAATAACCTTAATCTTATGGAAAATGAGTGGTTGTTTGCATGTAAATCTTCTCAGATCCACTCACTGAATTTATTAATGATCAGTTGTTCATCAATGACATAATTATGAAATGGATGAACCACTAGTCATTAAACAAGCATGGTTGACAACAGGTCGATATTTATGTGTGTGTGAGGGGGGGGGGGGGGGGGGGGGGTGTTTAGGTTAGGTGAGGTACACAATGGACATGATTGTGGAGTCAAGTCCCTCCTACCCACACTCTGCTAGCAAATTAGTTTTAAAATAAATATAACACGTCTATATTGCGGAATCATTCAACGGGATCTTGATTCACAGAGATGCATATGAGGCTATGAGCCGCTTGTTCGAGTTAAAATACTTGCAACCGATATTGCTGATCTTTGGTCTTGTGATTTTATCCTTTTATGTGAAGTAAAAACCGAGGCTCAATTGGTTGTTTTACTTGTATGTGCAGTATTAAGACTATTAACTGTTACCAATCCTCAGTAGTCAGTATTGTACCCGTTGCCTGACATCTATGCTTCTGGAATGTACAACTTTGGCAGTTCATATTACTTGGCTTACCAGTGTTCAGCACTTGACACGAGCATGACACTTGGGCACTTCATTATGTGTCTTAAACATGAGAAACTTTCACAAAACAGCCAAGTTCAGTGCTTAGATAGGCACCCCTTGTCAGATACTTCTAAGCGTGTTTGAGAAATATGTAAGTGTTTGTGTGTTTGCGATGTCATATATTTGAGATTGGCTGCCAGAGGAGGATATATGAGTCACAAAGTAGGCAAATAGTACTTTTTCTGAATTTCAAGAACATTTATTTAGGTTAAAGGCAACATAAGCTGACAACAGAAGGCCGTAATTCGTGGGAAATCAGACACCTCAACTTCTAATTTACGGAGTATAATTTTGAAGTAGCTCGTAAGTGCTTTTTGTAAGCAGTGGGCTTTTAGTAACAGCCTCTATAGTCTTTATGATACAGTGTGTTATAATATGAATGAAGCAACTGTAAGTGGTTTAAATTGATTACCTTGTTAAATGCAGCTCAAATTAACTAAAAAGGTTCTTTGAACTTTTCATACAGCCAGTGTTGATTTTGTTTTCCAGTTATTCTTCTTTTTCGCTAATATGTGATTTATATTTAGGTTCCGAGGCTATGTTTGCAAATCTATGCCACTTTTCTGTGAGATCGATTCAGGTAAAGAATTGAAGTGTTTGTGTGTGTTGAGCATTTTTAGTTAATGGAGATAGAATATGATTTAAGTTAACTTGAATAACGGAATAAGGCTTCACTTGCAGAATCCTAATGCTCTGTTTGTTGTTGCAGTTGACCTTTGTGTTTTTTGTATTCCCGTGCCTCCTTTTGGGTTACCTTGGTCAGGCAGCATACATTATGCAGAATCAAAGCGAGTCTGCTCAAACATTTTACTCCTCTGTCCCTAGTAAGTTTCATTTGGTGTCACTTGAGTGTTATGTTTTGGTAACATTGCATCTATACGTTATGTTRCTTCACCAACTTCCTTAAAAATGGCGTCGTTAAATGTTTTTATTGCATTTGCTATAGCAACTGCTGGGAAGTGGAAGGGAAAATGGGGAGAACAAATAGTGGGATAAGCTTGTATTTATCAGTGCCACATATGTAACTTTCCAGTTGCCATACCTAAGACCCGAAGGGCCCATACTCTTCTTTTAAATTTCCAGAAGTCTCTAATTACAATCAAATATCAGTTGCATACTAGTAAAACCATTCATTTCCTCTTTCCTTTTTTCCAGGTGCTGCTTTTTGGCCAGTTTTTGTCATTGCTAACATTGCGGCGTTGATAGCCAGTCGAACGATGATAACAGCTACGTTTTCTTGTATTAAGCAATCAACTTCACTTGGCTGTTTTCCTCGACTCAAAATTGTGCATACATCTCGAAAGTTCATGGGCCAGATCTACATTCCAGTCCTCAATTGGTTTCTGCTTGGAGCTTGTTTGGTGCTGGTTTGCTCTGTCCCTAGCATTATGGAGGTTGGGAATGCTTACGGTAATTTCTGATTAACAATGCAATTTCATTGTTTTTTTCCTGCATAGTTACTTTTCCTAATTCTCAGCTCTAATTTTTGCCTCCTTTCCTACTTTGGCACTTTGCACACTTTTTAATAACATTCAAATTGGTTAGGGAGTTAAACATTAGCTAATTAGAATTGGTTTTTTCTAACATATTGATATGCCTTAGGGGCAAATGTTAAAGAAACTTAAATAAAAAGAAGTCATATGCCTTAGGGGCAAATGTTAAAGAAACTTAAATAAAAAGTTAGATAATAATAAATTACTCCGTAGTACATTGGAAAAGCAAAAGTGATATCTTACTTCAAATTTCCATTGTAGTTTTTTTATCAAACTTGCCATTTCAGTCTCTTTAACATGTGCCCTAAGGGAACCTGTTAGAGAAACCATTATTTAGCTAACTTCGAGAAATAAGAATAAAAAAATCTTTTAAAAATTGTGATAGAAAGAGTCACAGAGGGAGGTTGGTTTAGTGATATGTCCAGGAGGGATTTCTAGGAGAGTGGGTTGAGGAGTGTTTGTCTAATAGAATGGTCGAAGGAGTGTTTGTCGAATTGAGTGGTTGAAGAAGTGAAGTCGAAGAGGGAGATTGTGAGGCGTCGTTACGGTGGAGAGGCTTAAATCTGGAGGGTTGTTCCAATGGTTGATAGTTGATGGAGGATTTTGGTTGTTGGGTGGTGGTCAAATGGGTCAAAGAGAGAAGGGAGGGATGAATGTTGGTGGAGGGGGTTGCGGTTTATAAATCATAAGTTGGGTAATTTGAAGACTATGTTCGTTAAGTAATTGCATAATATATAACGTACTCTGTAGTTCTTATAAGGATAGTTTGGTACATAATAAAAAAAAAAAATTCTTGGCAAATGTAGAAAGAATGAGAAGCATGAAAATAAAAACTTCCCAGAAAGGAATGCAAGACGAAGACAGGTTAATTGAGGAAGTAATTCTTTCTAAATTTGATTTGCGCAGTGTATTCTTCTGAATCTCTGATAAAGAGTTCAATTTGCTTAGTGATCTGGTCATGCATTCTTCTTACTTGGTAATTTTTCGTGGTTCTTTTTAATTTCTTGTATTCTGATACAATTTTTTTTCAGGCATTGCTGAAATGGGAGTAATGACAATGACGACAATCTTAGTAACCCTTGTTATGGTCCTTATCTGGCAAATCAATATTGTTGCTGTCGTTGCCTTTGTGGTTCTCTTCATCGGAATAGAGTTAACTTTCTTGTCGTCAGTTTTATGGTGTGTGGGTGATGGAAGTTGGATCATACTACTCTTTTTTGCTATTATGTTTTTGGTGATGGCTGTATGGAATTACGGAAATAGACTTAAATATGAGACCGAAGTCAGACAAAAGATGTCGATGGAGATTCTGAGACAGCTCGGTCCAAATCTTGGTACAATCAGAGCTCCTGGAATTGGTTTGGTGTACAATGAGCTGGTGAGGGGGGTTCCAGCCATATTTGGTCATTTCCTAACCACGCTTCCTGCTATTCACTCTATGATTATTTTTGTCTGCGTCAAGTATGTTCCAGTTCCATCAGTGCCGCAGAATGAAAGATTTGTCTTTCGACGCGTATGCTCAAAGAGCTATCACATGTTTCATTGCATTTCTAGGTAAGACAAGTCCTCAAATTTGAAAATCTTGTCGTTTATTATTTTAATTTTTGTTTGAATTAGGAGATAATGCAATTCATTTCCAATGGAGTCAAAAGCTGACTAATCTTCGGGTCTGGTTTATGATGGAATAATGAAAAATTGAATACTGTTTATGCTTACTTTAACTGTAAAATGACAGTCATTCGGTGCAATTCTGGTGCAATCGCCATTAGGACATTCTGGGAATATCTATTTATTATTAAAGGGTATACTGCATACGTCCGACCCCTCGTTTTACTACTGCTAATTACTCCATCCTTGGGGGTAGACCCGGAAAACAGATCTGGTCGTGTCATGTCGTGTTCGTGTTCATGTCACATGTAAATGGGTCATAAACCCTTCAACCCAAACCCGACTCAATTATCTCTCGTGTCGTTTTTGTGTCGACCCACTTACATAAATGTGTCATCAAGCTTTAACCCAAACCCGTTAATTTATGTGGGGTTTATGTTGTGTTTTTTGTGATGTGATCATGTCAATGTTTGGAAGTGTACATATATTTATGTGATGAAGGAGCAAGAAAAATTAGGATTAACTTAGTAAATAGGTCATTCGTGTCGGGTTCGTGTTTAGAAAGCTCAACCCTAACCCGACCCAATTAAATCTCGTGTCATGTTTGTGTCGACTCACTTACATAAATGAGTTATCAAGTCTCAACCCAAACCCGTTAATTTCGTGTTTAGTTGTGTCGTGTTTTTATGTCATATCATTGTTTGCCATCTCTACTTGGAGGGAGCCTTTGAGGCACTGGAATTTATGTTGGTAATGAGATGGAGTTGGATCTGGTCAGGTTTATTAATATTATTTAATGATGGACAGATATGGCTATAAAGATGTGCGCAAAGAGACTCATCAAATATTTGAACAATTGCTTATTGAAAGTCTTGAGAAATTTATTCGCCGGGAAGCCCAAGAACGGTCACTTGAAAGTGATGGTGACGAAGCTGGGGATACCGATACAGAGGACGAGTCTGTCTCGAGATACCTCGTCGCCCCAAATGGAAGTATTTATTCCCTCAATGTTCCACTTTTAGCCGATTTCAATGACACAAAGAAGCCCATTTCAGATCCGAGCAGCTCAAGCAGCTCGCAAGAGGTGAAGTCGGGAACACCATCAGACACGTTGGATTCAGAACAAAGTCTTGAGAGAGAGCTGTCTTTCATTCGGCAAGCTAAGGACTCGGGAGTGGTTTATCTCCTTGGTCATGGAGATATAAGGGCGAGAAAAGATTCCTGGTTTGCCAGGAAGCTTGTCGTAAACTATTTCTATGCTTTCTTACGGAAGAACTCTCGGAGAGGTATTTCGAACTTGAGTGTGCCGAACTCACATTTGATTCAGGTACGCATGACGTATATGGTTTGAAGGCAAGGTGAGAATCTATTTGCGATTTTAGATTCTTGACTGAGAAGGCTTAATTTGGTCTTTCCATTTGGTATGAACTCCAGCAAAACTGCAAAATTTTGCTCTGTTCTCCCTGTGAGCTGTGATTCCTTAATCTTCCAATTTTGAACTTGATTTTATATGGTTCAGTTGGCACACAATCCAAGACTTAACTTACACATACATGACTCCAATTCCAAACTCTAACCGGTGATGTTTATCCAATGGTTTTTTGTAACTTGTGATATTCTTTCACACATACGGAGTAGTAGTTAATTTCTTGTTCGTTGAGAATGTAAACTCAACTAGATGCTTTCTCAACCATTTGTAAATCCGACTTGTTAACTGTAATCAATCAATAGCATTTTTTGTGTTCCTGGTGCTCTTTTGAAGATGTTTACGACTCCGACTGTCAAATATAGATCTTGTTTCTACTCCTACTAGTCATTTCCCTTCCTACATTATGGAGATGGTCATAATATAAATTAGTTGAATATAAGAACCGAGTTAATTCAAACCTGAGAAGCAAATGTAGCAATGCTGTGAAAAAAGTTGGTTCCAGTCCAGGTATCCGGCAAACCAGGCAGGCGCCAGTGACTTCAGTCAGCTGACCATTATGAATTTGTTCGAGGTGAGATCACCAGTGTAAGCGGGTGGAAGCTCGTCTTTTCTCAGGATCGAGGGCCTATTGATGTCGAGCAGGTACGTAGGACTGCTAATTTCTTTAACCGCTGTAGTCAGTACTCTAATTTGATCATCTATCTGCAGCGGATACCCTTCAGCAGGGAATATCATTCCACTGACTAGAGTCATCCGCCATGTGGAGCTTTTATTCCGTGAGCTCCATTCTATGGAATGCCGTATTAAAACGGTATTCAAGTCTCTGTATGAGTGAGTTGCTGTGCAGTTCGAAAATATTGATCTGGCTTTTACTCTGTTAAAAGACAGAACCGAGATAACTGTCATTGTTTTTGTTCCTGTAAAGAGCTAAGAAGGCTCTTATTGATGGTGTCGGGTTTCAAACCAAGTCCTGTGTACCATCTCTAGGTGAACCTTTAACACCTGCATCTACTGTCACATTGTCATGCCAACGGCCAAGGTATCGTAAAACGCCATGCGATACTGCGGTTGTTCATGCTTGCTTAGATTCGTTGTCATTGTCATGTCAAGATATCGTAACATGCGATACTGCAACCTCGGCTGCTACCGCTGACATATGCGTAGCAATCCCCGGTGTGAGGGTAGTCCTCCGATTCTGCGAAAATAATACGGAGTACTTCTGTTATTTTTCGACAGCTGCTTAGCCAGCGACTTTTAACAAAGACACATGGAGTATAATTTACATATTTTCAACACAAGGAGTTTTTCATTTCTCATAAACAATAATTAACATGAAAAAGGACGAATGAATTAATTATTGGTCCCTTTTCCTTCTAAAATTTTCGAGACAATAATTAACATGAAAGAAATACGAGAATAAATTATTATTGTCCTTTTTTTTTTCTAATTCTTTCAATGAATAAAACGGCGTATTATGAATCATGAAAGTGATAAGTGTGATGCTTTCAATAACGACTCTAGAATTAAATAATTAGGTTGAAGAAAATTCCTTTTTTTGTTTTAACGATAGAAATTCCTTTTTTAGGAGAAAATAGAAATGAAAGCAATTGACTTTCAAATTTTTAAAATGACCACCTTAACTTCTATTTGAATGACTAGGATTAAAAAAAAAAAAAAAAAAAAAAAAAAAAAAACCGAAGAATCGAATTATATAGCCTTAATTTGTGTTAAGAAGGAAACGATTTTTTGAAAATTATCGGGATGAAAATTATGTCAACATTGCATAGTTGGATACTCGGACCAATGACTGCTACTTAAAAGTATAAATATTTGTTGAAATTGATCATTTGGAAAAAAATACATTTATAAGTAGATAATCACAAATTCTCATTTGTGACGTGTGGTACGTCACAAGTTTTGTGACGTGAGACAAACTTGCAAGTGGGAGAGGCAAATGGGGAGAGGCTTGTGAGACGTCATAAGCTTGTGACCGTCACAAGTAAGACAGGTTGGTAGATAATCACAAATTCTAGGATTTCATCATAGGGGGTGCAAAAACTTAACAATGATTTCGGCGACATGAACTAAAATTTAAACACAAAAATTCTTGGGATTAAAAAAAATAAAAAAAATTGATCCAAATAATTCGAGTAGGTACAAAAAAAAATACTTTGTATAAATTTATAAGTATATAGCTCTTTAATGTGAAAAWAGTACGGTTTATWATATAATCSAAATAACTGTAATCCAATAATATGATATTTTTGTTTATGTTAATTAATTGYAATAGATATTTGAGTACWTATATTTAATATTTTATCSTAAATATAATAAATAAGAGGATATTTGAAAGTCACGGCATTAAAACTACAAGTTTAACTCTTGATTTCCTTAACATAAATTTTATATAAAAATTGATGAAATTACCAAAAAATAACAAAAATAATAGAACGATTTTATAACTAATACAAATTTGAAATGAATGACTAAAACGTAGACATTAAATAGCATTGGAGTCATAATTTATAGCTAAATGAGATAAAAGTGCAAAAATGTCAGCCATAGGAATTGAACTCATGACCAAAACAAAAGAAACTAAGTATCTAACCACTACATCACTGGACATTTTATGAATCTTATTAAAACTAACTTGTAAATATTTCAGAACAAAGGGGATGCGGGTGCACCCCTGCACCCCCATTAGAACCGCCACTGGCCGGTAGATAATATGTCAGAATATGAATCAAATATTCATAAATCATACAATCCAAAGTAGAAATTAAACACGGAATAGAACGAAAATCATATTCGATCCGATCTGACCCGATTCCATCCGATCCAATGACTTTTGGAATACTCCATAAGTGGAAAATGTACGTGGGTCCCAACTCTCAGTGTGTTACTAGTTACAGCAAAAAGCGTTGACTAATATGATAAGACAAAACTAATTAAATTTGGACGGTTAAGATGCATTAATCTTCACACAATTCTTAAACCAAATTTATTTTCGCAGTACATTTTTTTACTCATTACAGTACCTTTTGTATCGAACTTTCCATTTATCTACCCTTCACTAAAAAACACCAAAACCTAATCAACTCTGCCTTCTCTCTATCGTTAACGAAAACTCTTTACCTCCTTCAAGAATACACAAAATTATCCAATTATAAATAATAATCTGAACATAGAACATGGATTTAAGTCATGAATTCATTGTTACTAATTAAATTAATTCATTGGAAATGTCGCCTCCAAAAGCCGTATACACTTGAGAAACTATTGATTTTAAATTAGTTCATTGGTTCTCCTTTTGTCATAAACAATCCAGTCAAATTTGGTCATCAACACATTGTTTGCAGTGGCGGTGTTGACAGAAAGGTGTAGTCAATTGTTTGTATTAGGATTTTGTTTTTCACTTTTTTTTTAGTACTCCCACCTATCCACACCAATGGTAACATGGATCCAGAGAAAAGTGGGTCCATGTTACCATTGGTGTGGATCGGTGAAAGTAGTAAATAATATATTTATTCATAAATTTTTTTTACGCAATATTGTATGATTTGGCAATGTAGTATATGTATTTGTAAAAAGAAAATTTAGCAATGAAATACATAATGAACGCATTTATCAAAATAATTTATCAATGTAGTACAAGAAATTATAGGGTAATGGGTGGGTGAAATTAGTGAGAATAGATTAGAGAGATATTAGAGAGAGGAAATGGAAGGGGGAATGGGAGGGGTATAATTGTCAACAGTGTACTGCGATGAGTAAAATGTGTACTGCGAAAATCAGCACTTTTCTTAAAACTGGTTAAATATATCAATGTATCGTAAATCCATAATACTTGGAAAAAATAAAGTTTATCTTTTATACGAATGTGAGATGATATTTAATTCATTCTATTATTAAAACGATATCTCCGATTTGAGGAAGACTATCTGTAATTTTCAACTATCTCAGACTCATAAATTATGGATGCAACTAACCAATAAAGTTGTGCTTATAAATTCTCAACATCTTCCGATATTATTAGTCTCTTTGTCTACTCTACCAATTACAAAATTAAATTCATAAAAACATAATAATATATAGAAATTTGAAGCGAAATTGAAGAAAATGAAGGGTAAAGTTGTCAAATTGTCATTGTTTCTAATGGCGATGTTAATATCTGTCATTCTTTCTGCATCTGCTCGTAACACCTTTTTCATCTCAGGTATTATTCATCGTCTTCTTTTATTCAATTCTTTTCGGGTCGTATTTGAGTAGTAGACATGTTAACTAGCTTCGTTGATAAAACTTTTTACCGTCTCAACTCGTGTTTGTTCAAGTATGATGATCACCTCTATTATGTACCGTATATGTTAATTACCTACCTTTGTAGGTAATACTTCATCTATTTAAATGAATTATATATATATTAAACAAACGTATGAAATTCATTTGAAAAGGCAGTGTCATAAACAAAAAAAAAAAATAGAATTTACTTGGGGATTCTTGTGAGTTAAAAGTTGATGGGAATTGTATATACAGTCCGTCTCATTGTAGACGGCTACTATCCATTTAAAGTTGAAGACGGATAGTAACTCTCTCACAAAATATAAGTGGGAGGGCAAGTGGGGTATCCATTTCCCACCCACTTGCACTATCCACTTACATTTTGTGAGAGGAACATTATCCGTCTTCAGTTTTAGATGGATAGTGTCCGTCTACAATGAGAATTTGTGTTGTATATAAACTCAATTCTTGTACAAAATATTAATTTAGTATGAAAACTTGTTTCATTAAGCCTAATTTAGATGAAAATTAATTTGTGAAGAATGAATAATTAGATCCAAAAGTTCACACCTTATACATTTTCAAACTAATAATAATTATAACAAAAACTATACCTTTACAAATACAACATTATCCCAGTGCCTCAATAGCTCCTGCAAATTGCGAATTAAGAGGAGTGACCTTGTCTTAACAATACAAAAAAACTATTTTCGTGTCACTTAATATGAAAATTGTGTTGAAAATTGCGTAATAGAATTGTTCGCACATGCAATTTGTATTAAGTACTAATTAATTTGATGCTCACCGACAGTCGACAGCTGTGGCGTTTTTGGCGGGGCGGCAAGGGGTTCATCTGCACCCCCTTTCCAGAAAAATAATTTCAGTATTCTTTAGTAAAGTAGTACATAAGTGATGTGGATCTAGTGGTTATTAAGACAATTTCTTTGTTAGAGGTCATGGGTTCTATTCTTGTACTGAACAATTTTTATTTAATGTTATATATCATACATTTTGTTCAACTAAACAATATTATTTTTCATATAATCGATATTTTCATTGTTAAAAATTTTTACGCACCCCCTTCTATCAAATTCTAGAACCGCCTCTGAACTCGACATACTAATAAAAAATTGATAATTAAGGGTAAAAAAAGACAAAATAATATGTGTGAATGATGAATAATATGGGTGATTATTTGTGATGAGCTCTGTCAGTGTAACGGTTGGCTTCACAGTTGAAAATTGAAATGCATGGCGTTTTGAGAAAACCAAGTAGATAAAATTGCAACTGGCTGTACGTACCCTTATTTTATTTGTTATGCTACGAGTCGGAAACCGGGACGGACTAGTAATGTAATATATTCGTCATAGTATATTGTTTTTTTAATTTTTTTTTTTACAAGTCTGATATTTATTTACCAGCGATATTACCATTGACGAAGAATCGAAAAATAAAATAAAATGATTGGGTTCGTGAAGTGAGCTAAATTAGCTAGACACCGAACATTAATTTAAATTCTTTCATCCGATTTTTAGTAACAATTTTTTTTTTTTTTTGGTACATATGCTCTTATTATTGTATAGAGAAAGAGAGTATAAGACATCAAAGAATGCTAAGAGGAGTTTCCTTGAACGATTACCAGGATGCGGGACCCAACACCGGGCATGACCCAGGCAATCGAGGCGGCCATGGCGCTCAAGAAGGCGGACGGCGACGGGAAAATCCATAGACTATTTTCTGACCTAATAATGTTTATATTCCGTGATGTCTGCTTAGTTTCCGAATCATGTTGATTTAATAATTGGCAAGTTTGTAATAAAATCATTAGTCTGCCTTTTTATTTTAAGTGTAAAACAAGTTAAATACGATTTACTCTGTATATAGGCAAATGAGACAAGAATTTGTCATTCTTCAGACATTCTGTTTTTCTTTGCCTCATCCTAGTCATCCACATGTTTGACCTGTTTTATTGTTTGAAACAGTTATGTCCGTCTTAAACAAAATTTTGTGAAATCGTAAACACTAAATTGAAATCGTGGATTATCGTAAAATAAGCTCAAAGTACCAAAATTAAGTAAAAGTTTACATTTAGAAACGGTATATAATTTGTATGCCATGTGAACTACAGAGAGTACTAATAATAATAATAATGGAACTTGTACATCATAATAATTAGTTCACATAAATGCTGTTTAAGTCAAATGCAGCGTGTTAGTTCATCTAATTAAGACTTCTAATCTGTTCAAATTACGACTCCGTATATTACATACAACGGTTTTACACAATATTTACTGTGAGATTTTAGACATCTGTTTTATCTGTTGTGACGTTTATAAAGATACAAGTCAATTACACTACTCGCTTATCGACATAATAACTACTACGAGTATTACTATATCTACGCATTCATAAAACTTCACTAAATAAACATTAATATTTTTTTTTTTTTATTAGCCAAGGAAGGCCTCAGGCGTTCCGAGTATTCATTATTTTTTCTTAATCGTTATTTTACAATACATAACTGAAGATCGTCTTAGACAAAATTATTATTGTTCTACATATTATGTTTCGATTATTTATTTACCTTGGTGAAAAACTCAGAATCTCCCTAAATAAAATCAAGTAAATAAAAGTAATAAAAGTACTCGGATCCATATTCAGGTCTATTCCATGCATGGGTTTAAACCAGCTTTTTGGGCCTGGACTAAGACTATAGCCCAATCTAAGTCAAAGAAAGACAATGTGGACTGATCTACAGGCCCATAAGACTAAAAACTAAAGAAAAGGGCTTGTTGGCTCAATACTCCACAACTTCCGTCTGTAACTCTCCTATATAACCGTCTTATATATTAAGAGTTTTAAGACTAGTCCAAAAATAGATTAACTCACCAATAGGTCTTCCGAGAGACCGTCTCCCACTAAATTAGTGGTAGATATCACATGGAAAACCAATATTAAATAACTCCCTCCCTCCATCATGTGAAAGGTCTCTCAATAACGTTATTGAGAGACCGTCTCTTTGTTAACCCAAAATTAACATTTGATTATATCTATATTTTAATTTTATTTTTAATAACCCAATATCTTATCATATTTAAATATATGCAAGTTATCAAAATAAAATACAAGAGTACTTTTTATTAGTTTATATATGAAATGGTTTTATGCAACAAATTCAATGTTATCTATGAAATGACTTTATGCAACAAATTGTGTCTTATTTATTTAAGGGTGTTTTGCAACAAATACTTTTTACAAGTTGAGGGCTCAAATTTATGCATGAAAAATAGAATATACGATAACATGATATATTGAAAAATGTTAATCTTTATACCTCTTAAATGGATAAAGGGTTGTGAGACGTTACAAACCTGCATGTGACGGTCACAAGTAAAACATCCTGAACAGAAGACGACAGTATAGGCAGCTAATCCATGATCCAATCAATAATGGATGGCTACGGCCAATTCCCCCATCTAAATAACCATACCTCCTACACTCATATCTTTCATGGATCATGAGGCCCCAATTTCATTATCTTCTTTTCTTAAGGTCTAAAAACACAGTCCTCGTTCCAATGAATTATTTACGTTTTTTCATATCAATATTTCAGCCAATTCTTTATATTTTCTTTTTAACATGTCACCCTCCATGTTATTCCCTTTGGTTAAAATAACTCACAAAAAAATAAAAATAAAAAGTAAACAAATGAATGAAACGGAGGGAGTGTGTAATGCTTCAAAATTACAATAGAGCAACGGTGTTTTCTTGTTTTGAAAATGCTATAGTTATTTTATTTATCACTTTCCCTCAAGAATTATAACGTAAATAATTGCGTCATGCATGAGATATAAATTAAAACTCGTTACAAAATAAATAAAACTAATCAATGAGATATTTGATAAATTAAGTTTAATTTTTTGTAATTAATTTTGAGACTATTTAATTAAATTAACTCACTAATCATTCTTACACCTTTACATAAACACAACCAATAAATAGTAAATACCAAGGAGATATTTGATCATCCAATATTAATTAATTTTGTAATCACTTTCATTAATCAATTAATTAGTCAAATAATCCCACATTTTGCAACTTGTACTAATAACAAAACAACAAATAAACTAAAAAAAATGCCATTAAAAAAATCAATGATAGGGCCTTTGTAGGAGTTCTCCCTTTTCTACGTGAGAGGGTGGCGCCGAGATTGTGTGCCAGCCGGTTTCCTGGCAAATTATACTTGTTCTTCTTTTTACCACCTTGTCTTAGGAAACATGTCACCTTCCCTTCCATTTCTTAAGCTACAAACTCTTGAATATTAACAATGCTAAAATAAATATACGCATTCTCTACTATATCGTTGTTTCATTATACAGCAATTTACGACAGTTTTCTAATCTCGAAAAAATGTCATTCTTTCGAGCCCTCCTTAAACCCACATCCAAGTTCAAACCCAAGACCAAATTTCCACTCTTACCCCCAACATCGCTATATGCTGCCCTTACACCCTTCTCCACTACAACGGCGGAAGAAAAGTACGGTGGGCTTGGGCCCACAGAGCCTAAGGACAAGCCTAGGGTGGTGGTTTTAGGTTCGGGTTGGGCCGGGTGTAGGATGATCAAGGACATTGACACTAAGTTATACGACGTTGTTTGTGTGTCTCCTAGGAATCATATGGTGTTTACACCTTTGTTGGCTTCGACGTGTGTAGGGACTCTCGAGTTTCGGTCTGTGGCTGAACCTATTGGTAGAATTCAGCCTGCTATTTCTAAGGATCCTGGCTCTTTTTATTTTCTTGCTAATTGTACTAAAGTTGATGCTCATGATCATGTGGTAATGTGTTTTTCTTTGATGATTTTATTATATCGGTTTTTCTAACATGTGCAAACAATGGCGGAGACAGATTAGAGGTTAAGGTGGACTGGTGGGGGAACTTGATGATTATAGATTGAAAATTAGGAGACGAGTTAGTAATGCAACAGAGTAATTCAAGCCAAAAAAATCGAAAACTTCAACTAAAAATTCGTATTTTTCAAAGTAATGTCTTCATTTTACGATGATATTTTGATGATGACGATTATGTTAGGTGCATTGTGAGACTGTCACTGACGGATCCCAATCGTTGGATCCGTGGAAGTTCAAAGTATCATATGACAAACTGATTATTGCATCCGGTGCTGAAGCCGCTACCTTTGGAATCAGCGGGGTACATGAATATGCAATTTTTCTACGCGAAGTTTATCACGCCCAAGAGATTCGTAGGAGACTACTTTTGAACTTGATGTTATCTGATATACCTGGTAAAGGACGTATAGAACTTGAGCATCGATATATTCCTGTTTCTATACTCTCGACTCTGAGTAAGTCGACTGTAAGCGCATTTTCTGATGACTGTTGCTTTAGGTATCGCTGAGGAGGAGAAACAACGGCTTCTTCATTGTGTTGTGGTCGGAGGTGGTCCTACCGGTGTTGAATTTAGTGGCGAACTTAGCGATTTTATTATGAAGGATGTTCATCAAAGATATACTCATGTCAAAGACTACATACATGTAACCTTAATTGAGGTCTGATTATTTATCAGTTGATTTTTCTTTCCTTCTTTTAAAGCTTACAGTTACTTTTATCGTGCAAAAATTGACCTGCAGAACTTCTATTTGTGTGCAGGCAAATGAAATCTTATCGTCTTTCGATGACCGCCTCAGACATTATGCTGTGAAACAACTGACTAAGGTCAGCACTCAGCAGTTTAATTTGATCAGACTTGTTTCATTTTTGCTGTATAAAGACTTCTGCAATCACTTAGATGCTTATATCCCGCTTTTCCAATCGAGTTATAATTGCATCTGTTTCTCAGTCAGGAGTTCGACTAGTTCGTGGAGTAGTGAAGGAAGTTAAGGCCGATAAGATAATCTTAAGTGATGGCAGTGAGGTTCCCTATGGACTCTTAGTATGGTCTACTGGAGTCGGACCCTCCAGTTTTGTGAAGGACCTCGGATTTCCAAAGTCACCCGGTGGAAGGTGAGTCGCTGGCTCGCTGTTACCTTTTAATATCTTCTGACTAATTTAACGAAGGCCGAAGTAACCTTGAGTTAAATCAGGAACTGAATTCTAATGAATTATATTTACTTTTCAGGATCGGTATTGATGAATGGCTACGTGTTCCGTCTGTTGAGGATGTGTTTGCAATTGGTGATTGTGCCGGTTTTCTTGAAAGTACAGGCAAACCGGTTCTCCCTGCTTTGGCACAGGTTCTATCTACTAGCTCGCTCATCCATGTGTATTAAAGTGCTCCAAACATGAAGCACTTGTATATGCTTTCAATATCCGGTATAGTCCAGAATCGAACCATGAAGGGCCTCAATAGTGACAAAACTTTTCCGACTGAGTTGAAACATTGCAGAGTTCGTAGGAAATTGTATCGGTGACCTTTGTTTAAAAGTACTCTAAAATGTAAGAATCACTTATTGTACTATGCTGAAGCAGGTAGCAGAGCGTCAAGGGAAGTACGTAGCCAGGCTTCTGAATCGCATTGGTAAAACAGGCGGAGGACACGCTAACTCTTCCAAAGATGTCGACATTGGTGAATCTTTTGTTTACCGACATCTTGGGTCAATGGCGACTATTGGTAGTTACAAGGCACTTGTGGACCTTAGGCAAAGCAAGGTGAGTCCTATTTATATTAACACAATAATTTCCTATACGAGTCGCTGGCAGTTACACTTATAAAGTACTGTTAAACTTGTTCAGGATGCTAAAGGGTTGTCACTGAAAGGTTTCCCGAGCTGGTTTATCTGGCGGTCTGCATATCTTACTCGGGTCATCAGCTGGAGGAACCGTTTCTATGTAGCTATTAACTGGGTTACTACCATCCTCGTTGGTCGTGACATAAGTCGAATTTAAATCTCAGGCCAGATACAGGATGAGTCCTAATGCATGGTTCTGTTGTTTCGATTGGTACTTTGCAGCGTTCATTCCGATTTCAGGGTGCTCAGCCTCAGAACCGCTTGTTTTAACCTCCTGCAGCTGGAATCCAAGGATATACAATGCCATCATTCTTTTCTGTAAATTCATGTGTTAATGATAGAAATGCCACTAATGCAGAACAATGACTTTAATACACTACATAATATAGAGACCAGAATTGCTTTCACATTTGGAATTATGTTACAATATTGTTGTTTGGATTATGTATTTGCCGCGATAACTACAGTATTCATTGCAGAGGACAGAAGATCATTCATCTTCTGAGCAAAAAAGAAAAGATGACTAAAATGTTGAATGTAGAGTTATCTGCAAATGATTCCCATTAAATCGAACCAATTGGTATGCTAAATTGTTTCTACAATTGTTTGAACCTGAAACCCGAAACTCAACCTATTCATTTGAATCATCCTATATACTATATAGGCTCTAATAAAAACCTTCTCCTCTTACGAGTAAATAAAAAACATAATATTTTGCTTACATGCGAATATATTATTTCATGGTTTGTGAGAGAAGAAGATCGGACAAGATCTGAAAGAGACCGTCTATAACATTTGTCGTTAAAGTAAACTTTTAATTAATGGTGAGGTTAGATAGAATACTGTGGCTGTCTAATCTGTGAATATATTCAAAGTTATGATATTCAGAATTCAGAATAATGGTGGTTCCACTATGAAAAGAACTGGACACAAAGCTTTTAGGCTGATTTTCTGCTTGTTGTAAGAATAAAGGAAGACAAATGGAATGTTTAGGTTCACCAACAAAAGATGATGATCATTGATCAGTAAGAACATCTTGTAAAGGCAGACAGATAGAACAAGTGAATATTATCTCAAGTTTTAATCTGTCACCGCGATAAGGTCTTGACCTAGTGACAGACTACTGACGGAGATGTTACCCGTCTCCCTTTTCGTTGCTGTCTAGGCATTAAGTACTCATTCTCGACCATTATCTTTGCTGTCTAGACTTCAAGTGCGCGTTCTAGACTATATTAGCTGCTGTCTAGACTTCAACGGAGGCATTACGTGTCTCCCGTTTTAGTTGCTGCCTGCTGTCTAGACTTCAAGTACCTGGTCTCAACTCTCAACCATAACAAGGTCTTGATCTAGTGACAGAGATATTACCCTCTTCCATATTTGTTGCTGTCTCAGACTTTAAGTACCCATACTCGTCTCCGGGACTAAGAATGCATACATAATCAGTGCAATTAAATTGATAAACAAAACAAGTTGAGACTTGAGGAGTACATAATATTACAATAGACAAAAGAAATGTATAAATCAAATATTATCAGTACATAATTTTGTTGCATACATTTTTCACAAGGAACTGGGGAAGCAGACTGATCACTACCTTCTGATCTGATAAAAATTCATCTCCCAGACTCCCAGTATACCAAAAGAAGGAAATAATATAAAGACTTAATAATCAAAAGAATACTTCAATTTGCATGAATATATTAATTATCCTAGAAAGATTGGTTTATTAATTATTATTATTATTATTCTCTACCCAATTATTTCCGCTGACGGTCCCTTCGGATGCATTCTTGAACGCCTGCTTCATTCGGGTTAGAGCTATCTTTTGATTAAATGAAACTTAATGATGTTAATCAGAAATTAAAAGGTGCAAGGTGTGATTAACCATACGCGTCAAGCTGCCATCGGCTCCTGCTCCATGTACAACTGCTCGACCCAAGCTGGTATCATCTCAGACCCGCCACTGTTGAGATAATACTGCTGTCTAAGTTGCTGCTGCTCTTCGAAACTGGGTTTGGCTGAAGCTGGGTTTGAAGGCTGAGCATCCTTTACTAGAGAATTAACCCAAGAAACATCGGGTTCGATCTCGGGGTTTGGACCATTATTGTTGCCATTGCTTCTGAATCCAAATGAAGCTGATTTCCTGAGTTGGTTAAGCTCGTCTCCCTGAACTCCCCATTCCACTTGACCATCCGGGGAACCCCAATCAGACAGATGAGCTGGCATCCTGTTGGGAAGTCGGTTGATTGTGCTCCGGTCAATGAAGCTTTGGCTGCGGTTAGTGAAAGATGCTAGCCTGGGATTTGAAAAAGGTGAGCCACACGATTCCATACTGAGAGGGGACCCAACCCTCACCGGGGAAGAAGGCATTCCAGAGGAGTAGCTTGAGCACAGCTGCTGGTTGATACTCTGCCGGGCTTGCATCCCAGTTGGTGACAGAGGTCCGAACATATCATCAAGGTTAGTGGGCTTGAGTCCGCCAAGTCGGCCCAACTCGCTAGACCTGGACCAGTTGGTAGGGGAGGACATAGAGAGACCGGCTAGCTCATCCAACAATTGTTGCCGGTGTAACTCGGTTTCAAAGTTCATGTCACGGGCACATAGAGCGGCTTTTAACCTGCTACCGGGAAGCTGCAAGGCTGGTGGCGGCCTGATATTAAGGTGATTCTGCCAAGCTGCGGTCCCACCAATCGGAGAAGAGCTACCCGTGGGGGTCATTGGAGGAGTCGATGTCGAGGGCATCATCATATAAGGAGAGCCAAGGGAAAGAGGGCTTAATGGTCCAACATCAAACGAAGGTGCACTTGAGTATGACCTAGGAGAAGGGACAGCTGAGCCAGTGGAGGCATATAAAGGGCGAAGTTCCTCTGGCTTGTGTGCAAAAAAGCACACCCTACGAGCACACTTGGTCTCATCTTTACAAAGACGGGTCCGGTATTGGGCTGGATGTAGCCAGCACTCAAAAATACCATGAGCATATTCACAGATATCTCCTTTAGGGCATGCTCCCTTGCGAAACTCTGGGCATGGTACACAGCTGTAATGGTACTTCCGTGGGTCCCTCCGCCTGGCATTCTCCCCCGGGTGGACAAAGGGGCACTCGGTCCAATCGTGAGAGTAAGCCCTTGAGCAAGGCTTGACCTTGAAGGTATACATCCTGAACTCATCTGTTCCATATATTCCGTTCTTGATATCGGGCAAGGACGGGTCAACCGGATATTCTTTCTTCTCTGACCCATTTCCATCAATCGGGGATTTGGGAGACAAGCCCTCTTCATCTGATGTCGGACACGGCTCTTCATTATTACCTCCCTTGTTCAGCAAGGTATCCAAGGTCTTTCTCTTCAACTTTGAAGAGAAACTTAAGCCAGAAGAAATAACGTCAACAGGCCGATTTCCATTACAATCAACCTGGTTTACATCAGCACCCGAGTCAACCAGGAGTTTGACCACCTCATGTGAATAGAGAGAACCACCAGCAGTTGCACAGTGAAGAGCAGTAGCACCATCCGACTCACTTGCTCTATTTACATCTACTTGACCCGTTTGGAGGATAAATTTCAAGATATCCATACTGCCAAACAAAGCCGCGATCATTAATGGCGTCCTCTCCTCAAACCCCATCTTTTTTAACCCAATTTTTATCCCATACCAACGGCCCACTTCTTCGATATCACGACCCTCTTCCTCTATCGCATGCTTAAAGCCATCTAGATCATTCACGGCCGATAACTCGAGTAAAATAGAGGTTGGGTGATCCCCAAGTGATGAAACATTATTTTCCAACTCATTCTCCATGATAACTTCAGAAGAAGCGAGTTTCGCTTTTGAACCACTACACATGAAAGTTATATTGCTTCTATTTCTCTCTTGCTTAACTGAAAACATGACAAAAGCAAATCCCTTTTTAGATTCATGTCCAAATTTCAAAGATCAAACACACGTGATGCAATATGTGACACAGATAGCACAATCAATGACCAATTTCAACAAAACATTTCCCATCAAAACCAGGAAAAATGGACATCTACTAATACGACAACATTATAACATTACAACCGTGCCTCAGAATTGCACAGTTAGGGGGGATCGGATGTACACAGTCTTACCCTTTACTAGCCGCACAAGGAAGAGAAAAAAATCAAACAACTTAAAAAATAGCAAACAGAAAAAGTTCAAAGATTCAACTTTTGTGGAATTAATTAAAGCCAAGATAATAAAAATAACAACCCCAAGCTGTGATTAATGAGAATATCTCAGTTTTATGGTTATACAACCTAATTCCACCAAATTCCCAAAAATATTCATTAGTATACTCCGTACCCAGTTACCTACTACAAGTTCAACTGCAATCAATACCACATAACAAGGAATTCCTAGACATATTAGCACTTAGCAGCACAAAGATGTAATCTTTTTTGATTTCTTAACAATAAATGAAGAATCATCCATCCAGTACCAAGAAATTTCTGCATCCGTCTCAATCATTTGTTTACTTTTTTTTATTCATTATCGGGTATTTTAATCAAAGATAAACAAATTAATAGTATGGGAAACCAGGATTTGAAGTTTAGGCAAAATATTAGATTGAAAATTCAAAAAATATTCAATCTATATCAAACTTCATTGGAATCAATGACTAATTAATTAAAGAACTTACTCCTTTTTATTAGAAAAAATCATACTTCTCCAACTCAATAACACAAAGAACCAAAACATTACACAAAAGAGAGTATATATGCAACTTAAAATTCAATTAAATTCATATCAATCAATCAAAATAACCATAACAAAAAAAACCCAACTAATTTTAATAATCATAAGAATAAACAATAAAAATCCCAACTTGATACTCCATATCACAACAACCCAATAAAGAATAAACACAAAATAACTAAAAAAATGAACAAAAATTCTTAAAAACATACCTAAAAATCAAATATTACTCAAAAGTAGCATATATGCAACTTAAAATTTTAATTAAATTCATATCAATCAATCAAATAACCATAAGCAAGATACCAAGTAAATTTTATTTTGTTTAGACGACGAGAAAACCCGCAACCGCTATCTTTAGAAGAAATGACCATAAGATTACATAATGAAACATATCACAATAACCCAACAAAGAATAAACACAAAAATGAACAAAAAAACATACCTAAAAAATACTTGAAATAGAAGAAAACTTGTGTTGTTGGTAATAATAAGTGTTAAATTAGAAGAATGAAAAAGAATGGCTCACTAATTTTGAGCAGCAGAAATGGGTTAACATCTCCTTTTAAATCCGCCCAACTACATAGACCAAAACCCACTATTGAAAGCAACTTTTAGTGACAGAATGTTAATAAAATAATACTCCATATATTATATTTTTATTTTTTGTGGAAAAAAATAGACTTTTCTTTGTTTACTATACCTTCCTTTGCATTAGTCAATAAAGCTGACCCTTTCTTTTTTTTTTCTTTTTTAATTTTTGGGTGTTATGGCTAAAAAAATTGTTTAATCGGGTATATCCGTCTTAAATAGACCTGGTAAATTTGTCGATCGAATCGGGTTTTGGATTGGTCAATTTGGGTTTGTGTTGTATGGATCGTTGAGAATTCGGACAAGGCTGGCTGTAGTCCGGTTATTTTTGTAGAGTTATGGCAAAAAAAAAAAAGTTTATTATAGAAATATATATGTCTTGAATTTAAAACGGATCGAAAATGAATTGACTACCAAAAATGGGTCATATCAATTTATATATGTTATATATGTTCACATTTTAGAGTGTTGAATAGGTTTAAAATTAAAATAGGTTATATTGTGAACATTTTACAATAAATGTGAACATTTCTAATCAAATTGTTGTTTGAAAATGAGAATTTTAGTTATAAATTTCTATTATTAAATAATTGGTAAGATGTTTAATATTAAGGGGTTATTTGGTTATCAAATAAATAACACAGGAATTCCAATTAATGTAAATTGCAAAATAGATAACTTATTTGATTATCCCAATTCATATGAAATAAAATTACTTAAAATTTCATTTCCTTGAAAGTGGAAATGCCTACATAAATTGCATTTCCTTTATGCAACCAAACAACATTTCCTAATTTATATGAATTATAAAAATATATGATTCATCACTTTATATGCAAATACAACTTTCTACATGCAACCAAACAACCCTTAAAACTCCAAGTCGTATCGTCAGACATTCACATAACGTTTAGATATTTTCTATACCGATATTTTTTTCATCTATTAAGTGTTTTTATGATTAATATTTTGTCACCCAATATCTGTACGTGAAAACTGTGAAAAACTTATTCATAAGTATATTAGAAGATATTTTATTTGATTACGAGAGAAGGTCAACACAAATACTATTATATAACTGATTGTACAAGAGCATTGTACAACCCTAACCAATTTAACTGAGATTGTGTGTATTTTTTTTTTGAGGTTTTATAATTTTTTTATTTATATTTTTATTTTTTAATGTCAAAAATTAAAATTTAATTGAACTCAAATATATTATTTTTAAGTTTCATTTTAATTTTTATAATAGCGCTCGGATTTTTTTCAAATAACACTCGTAATCTATAGGTTAAAGCGTAAATAAACACATTATAAAACTCGGGGTTTATTCTATAGAACCAATACAATCTACTCACTGGAAGGTTAAAGAGAAGGCTCGACAAAATATCTTTTAATTTTTTATTTTTTTTTTGGATCGCTAAGACCAAATGAAATGCAAATGTACATGAAATCGAAATGCAGATGTAAATGCAAATGAAATTTGAATGCAGATTACATGCTCTTCTTGAATGTGGGCCCTACAAGTGAGTAGACTTGTAGATGGATACAGACACGTGTCAGTAATTTTACACTAAAGTCACCGGCTTTTGTATTCTCTCATTGTCATGCTTTTCGCGCCTTCTGTGTTTGCGGAATGACGTGGGTCGATTTCAACCGTTGTATTTTTTGATCAAATTTAACTCTTAATATTTGGTCGACTTGGAAAATTAGGAAAAATTTTGATTTATTTATTTTTGACAACGTAAATTTTATCAAAGTGGACGAGAACAGAAATTATTGTGTAAAACGGTTTACACAAATTGTTATTGTTGTTAGGAAGCGTTGGATATCTGCCGACTGTTGCACCGCTATTAACATTTACCATAATACAACGATATTATCCGCTTCGCTCCAACTCTCACGGATTTGTTACTGGGCTTTTTCCCAAAAAAACCTCGTATTGTTATAGCTGGTGGATACTTGTTATTTGTAATGATGTTCTTGTATCTTTACATCACCGATTGGAATATAAGCTTATTGCACAAGTAACGACCCTTTATTCCTTCCTGAAATCAGAACCGTCTTATCTTAACTCGGACTCATGGAGAACTCACCACTCAAAAAGTACAAGTTCATTGTCAAATCTCAAATATGATAGTTTGTGTCTTGATGTTATTAATTGAAATATTTTTTTTGAAATAATTGTAGTATCACTAAATAAGTTACTAATATACTCCATGCCGTAATTCTTCCTTTTGGTATGAAGAAAATACTATTATTTCGCAAGCTAATAAAATTACTAATTTTCTCTTTATCGTCATCGTTGTTCATCAACTTATCTTATTTCGAATAAACAACCAAATTTTATTCCTTACGAAAAAACAAATTATTTAAAAAAAAAAAACAAGCAAAAACTTAATAATATTATCTTTGAGCTGTCAAAATCAGATTATGGCATGTCCACCGCCTTTTACCTATGCAAATGCTAAAACAAAGAACCATTACGTAATTTTATCTCCACTTTATTTTATTTATTTATTTATTTATTTATTTTTACATAACATTATTAGTTATTACCTAATATAAACTTTTAAATTTGCTTTAGACTTTAGATGCATAATATGTCAAATTACTATTCGCATATAAGTGGAGGTGACTGGATACAGCATAATCTGCATTGTACTACTATACCTATGCGTAAACAGATTGACATCTACGTCTATTTTCATTGAAAAATGAGAAGACACTACCGGGTGATATTAATTATAAAGTTTTAATATTGAAAATATCAAAATAAAACAACGATAGTTTTAATAACTATATATAGGCTCAAGTTGAGATCGAACTCAGCCGCTGAGTTCGAGCTCAGGTTAAAAGCTCATTAGCATGGTAATAAGCTCAATTTTTTCGAGCTCGGGACTCGAGAGTGCTCGAGCTAGCTCAAGTTTTGTTTAATTTCATGAGCACAAGCCGAGCAAGGCATTCGTGCTCAACTCGATACGATATGATGTAGTACATGAGAGAGTGGTATCGTAACTCGATACTATAAGAAAGAAGAAAAAATGTTGTTAGAGCTAGGTATGTACTCCCTAGTCTCGATCTCTCAATCAATTGTTTACAATTTTCTATAATGGAAAAAAAATTATTCGCAAGTAAACAAAAATTGAAATTTAGAAAATACGAACTATAAATTAATAACTTAGAAAATGCATAAGAAAATATAATAATGAGTATGATGTAGGGAAACAAAAAATAAAGAGTACAAAGTTTGGAACATCACGTTTTGCTTCAGATGGACTGTTTCCCGTCTGAAATAAGACGGGCAATATGTTGTCATTTTACAATAAAATGTTGTTATTTTCTAATAAGATGTTACCATTATTTTTCACATCATTTTCGGGGTAAAAAGTGACAACTCTTGTTATAACATTTTGTCATTAAATGGTTACATTTTATTAAAAAATGACAATATTTTGTCTGTCTTATTTCAGACGGGAAACAGCCCGTCTAAAATAAGAATTTGCGAGTTTGGAAAGAGCATTAAAAACGAGTTTTTAACTTCTTTTTGTCGATTAATATTTTTCTACAAATAAATTTGATTTCTATAAATGCACTTCTATTTAAGTGATTTTTTTGTTGGATAATTTTGTTCGTATTGAGGTATCACAGAATGAAACATAAAATATTTAATCACTTTATTACACGTTTCACTTTTTTATTTTTTAATTATTTTAGGATAAATTAAGAGTATTTCCATCCTCTCATGGCATTAAAGGTGGATGGCTTAATTAACATTTCATTCATCCCGGTCAATTATTACCTATTTCCGTTAATTGGATGTATTTATATTTTTGATAAGTTATACACATGTGCGCCGGTGGATATGTGAAATAGACAAGTGACATGTGAAAAAATTGTTAATAAATAAATATGACTGAAACGAAAGAGATAATTTAATTACTTCAGTAGGTTTCATGAGAGACATAATAGGAAAACAAAAAATTCAGTGGGTCCCTCACCCCATCATGTGAGAGGTCTCTCAATAACGCTATTGAGAGACCGTCTCTCCGAAATTTTTGTGTAATTACTTAGTACACTTTAATTAAAATCTCACAACTATTCCTGTTGTTGAGTTTTTCCCCTAAATTCGCCACTGCGAACAAATATTATACGATATGATCAATATTATAACTTAGTAGTTAGTATCGATGCTGATGCGTATCGAACCCAAGTTGTGAGTACTGTAATTATGAAGTTAAAGATTCATTGAACAATACGTGACACTTTATAAAAAAAAAAAAAAAAATAGTCCGACAAGAATTAATCAAAGAGAATATTTGTTGCTCCGGTACGTAGTTTAGTTGACCTGCTCATATACTTATTTCTTAATATAGAAGAACTTATCATCAAAGTATTGGATTAAGTCACATCCTTTTATGTCTTTACGGTAAGTCTCTTTTAAAACGACACTATCCTTCTTAAGTTTAAAACGAACTTAAAACGAATCATCAAGTACATATCACTTGTATTATGTATATAAGAATACATAGGGAAAAAACAATATATTTAAAAGTAGTATGATATTTGAGCTGTCTTAAACTTGAGATGAATAATACCGTCTTAAATGAGAATTTGTGATGTATCTGATCCCTTCAATATTTGATTTAGACTTATTAAACATCTTTTACTTGGAAGATACTCAATTAATTAAATTAAACAAAAATTAATGGGCCAATGCTTAGTAATTAAATTTCTCATTGTTTAACTTAGCAGTCTTTGTGATTGAGATATTCCGATTTTGATTTACGGCACTAGATCTACGGAGTACTAGGAGGAACAATGACGGAGCAAGCGGGGTTAGCAGGGTCAGTGGTCTCTTTTAAACAATGAAAATATTGGAACTTTTAGTTGAAATTTTTAGTTTTTTTCCCTATTTTCTATATATAAAACTTGAGTTTTTAAAGACTTTTCAATTAGCTACTTGATTTTAGTCTCATAATCCCACCACTTAAAAAACTACCCATTTTCATTTTTCACCTATTATCAATACATGATGATATTGAATAAAAAAATACTTTTACACAAAATTATGATCATAACCCTAATATTTATAAAAATGTTTTTTTTTTTTTTTAATTTAGCTTAAGTTATATAGTGTAAGTTATATTAATTATAAAAATCAGAACCTTAATCACGTTTCGTATATAATTCTAAAAATAACCCGTGCAATTTTTGCACGGGATTAAAACCAGTTTTACACTATTACATTCGTAGTTCATCCCCGGTTGAATTTTTCGTCTCTTAACATCAAATACCAACTTGGTCACTAAGGAGAAAGACTTGGTTATTGTTGCAATTTCAATTTAACTATATAAGGCTTGTATTGTTGGCTAACGCTTCATAATTTAAGGAAAATCCGTATAAATTGACTTGTTCTTGGAAAAATATGTAAGGAAACATTCAAGGTCATTTTTTCTAATGTGTATTTGTATTTAGTGTATTTCTATATTGTTTGGGTCTTTAAAAAACGATCAATTTTTTAATACCATAAATCACTTTCTTAACCTTACTACAACTTTGTTCTTATAATCCTATATGATCGTTATTCTTTCTAGCGCACTTTCTTCCTCTTTGAAATCAACATTCAGTTTTATTACTTAAACTAGTTTACTCCCGTGCATTAAATGCACGGATCAGTTTTAAAATTATAATATACTGAGCTTATTTGGATATAATTAGACATAATATTCATTTTATAAGCAATTACATAAAAAATATATAAACTAAAATTAAATTGGAAAATTACACCAACATTGAAATGTAGTAATTGTTAAGATCATGGGTAATTGGGTATGCCCTCACATTAGTAAATTAAATTTTCACCCAAAAATAAAGAGTCAATCAGAATTCTTAAAAAGAGTTCTTTTTTTATACTATGTAGATGCTATTTGATTCATTTTATGTCAAACGAATATATCTGTCTTAAGTGGATTGTAAGCTTGTAAATTAATAAATTATAAAAAAGACAAAAAAAAAACACCTCATAATGTATATAATCAGTGAATAAACTCTCTAATAGAATCACTAATTAGTAAATTTAAGAATTAAAATTTAGTAATTAAGAATCGACATCTGAATAAGATTAATTAGAATAGGAATTGAGTAGAAGAGAGGAGATAGAGTAATTAAATGGTATATAAAACGTGGGGGACCCATATGCAGTCAAATCTCTGAAACTCATCAGCCAATGAAAAGCCTTGAAAAAACTTGGCTTTTATACTATGTAGGTATCACGAAAAAATAATATAAAACCGGTATATAGCAAATGCCAACCAATTCCACGATTCAACATAATGAAATGAGTTTACATGAATCGTGGAATGGGTTTATTCGGTTATACTGAATACGAAATAAGTTAATATAGAGTACATCTTACTTATAAGAGAACATAATTATGTTGAACCTTATACAATAATATATTGAAAATTCATTCGATTTTTCTCATGTTAAGGAGACGGTTCATCGAACGGGCAGGGGCGTTTCGTAGGGGGGTTCAATTGAACCCCCATTGACAAAAGATAAAATTATTATAGTAGAGGAAAATATCAACAAAGTGTTATTGGTGTAATGGTATAAGTAGCCCTTTACTTCGCAAAGGTGATGGGTTCAAACCTCACAACTGTCAAAATTTATTTCCTTTTGTTTGTTGGTCTTAATTTCAAATGTTATCATTTACTGTATTATTTTTCATTATGTTTTCCAGCTTAATTTTTTTTCCAATTTCTAAACATATAAAAGTGGTTAAAGTTTTTTGGATAGATTACTTTTGCTATTTGGTCTCATTAATTTCTTTTACCTGTTAATTTTATCTGGCATATTGTAATGAGTTTTATCAAATTTTTCGATAAATAACATAAAAATTTTTTTGGTACCAATGTTATTTTAAGAAGAAAACATTATATTTATAGATTTCTGATAAATTAAAATAGCAATTCTAGCTTTAAAAAAAATTGTCTATAAAATCGAACCCCCATTAACGAAGTTCTAGAAACGCCACTGCCAACGGGTCCAATTCACCAATGATATCGGTGTTATGCGGATTATGTTAATTAATGAATCATAGTTTAATTTAAGTTTAAAATCCATCGATTAGCATCAAAAACTAGTACCCTACCCTACCTTATTTACCCTAATTGCAGTTTGGACTAGAAAACAAGGACGTACTAGTCGAATTGTACGAACTGCTATAGTCGATTAGTCGTATAAGATTCAATAATGGCCACAAAGTTCATAAATAAATAATCATGATGTTCCGACTTCAAAGACGTGCGCAACTTTTATTGAATAATATCTCTGCATAATATAATATAATATTATGTTTCGGTTATGTGTTGTCCTATTTTATTTTGGGTATCTCAGTTAATTGTTGTCTCTTTTAGTTTATGAATGGATTTAATGAGTAATTTGATTTTTAATATTCAATTTGTTCCACTTGTCATTTAATAATTGACATCCTTCTATTTCCTTTGTCTTTCTGTTAAAACTAAAGGATAATAATTGACCGGAACGGACGGAGGGAGTACTCCGTAAATCCACGTTACATCGTTCTGTATTGAGGTATTGAGGAGCTGAGGTCTCAGTGACTTAGGCTCTATTCTTTCGGGCACTATTCTTTTCGATTAAAACGAGCTAAAGTGAATTGCATGGAGTTGAATTGAATTGAACTAAACTGAACGGACTTGAGGTGAACTGAATGTAGGCAATACAGCTGAAGTAAGAGTTAATTTTATGAAGAGATTATCTGAAGAAAACTGATCGAAACCGACAAAACTGAACTGAATAGAGCTTAACTAAACTGAAATGAGCTGAAGTTAAACCAGAAAGAAGAAGATTAGGAGTATATGGTTACATCTTACCTGTAGTTTAGGCAACTAAATGTTTAAATTTAGTTTAGAAAAGTAAAGCCCCTCAAATTTAATTAAACTCTTATAAGTTCAATTTAGAAAAGTTTAACTTATATAACGAGTTCATTTCAGAAAAGTTCGATTCAATTTATAGTGAATTTTATATAAGCTCGGCTCGAGTTCAATTCAACTATTTCAAATATAGTCCAACTTACATGGTACTTAATCTAAGTATTTAACCTATTGTGTCTAGAGAAATAAAATTCAAATACCATGCACGTTAATGACAAATATTAATTAATAGTAAATGCTTAGGTCTTCAAATATATGTTTTTATTATCAAACTAGTTTTGAAACCCGTGAAAAAATCACGGGTCTTATATAAGTTTTTCTCTTTTGGTTAATACTACTTGTATAAACACGAATTATTTAGAAACATGACAAATGATAAAATAGGATGTAAATTATGAAAATTAAACATAATAACATGGTAATACTCCGTACTATGACTACTGTCAACCCCCTTTATTTGTTTTCTAATGTAATAGACATTTCGCGGTTTTTTATTTTGAATGGTTTTTTGTTATTCTAATTTTTTTTATTATGGTCTTTGTATAATCAAATAATAACTAAAATTAATTATAAGAATGTCAATSCTTTAGTTAGCCTTTAACTATATTGTATTGTATAAATTTAATTGTTATTATTCCATAAATAAAAATGATAAAAATTAATTAATGTACAAATCCCATGTGGAATAAAATTAAATGTGTTAAGATGATGTGGAATAAAATTAAATGGGTTAAGTTAGCCTTTTAATTATATAGTATAGATACCAAGTAAAAAAAAACTATATTTAATACGTTTTTAAAATCCTACAATCCTCCAACTCAATTCTGCCAATTTAATCATAATCATTCCATCAATCTAAAGTAAAATCTTGATCCTAAAAATATTGCGGACGTCAACGTTCTTGATTCATATTCTAAAAATAGAAGACTTCCAAATTTACTCTGATTGATAACCGATTCAGCGCACCCCTATCAAAAAAATGGAAACACTTTTAAACCCCAACAACCGATTATAATCACAATTGGTCTCTCTTATAACGGATAATATTTAACCACTAACCATCCATAAATTCTTATTTATCAAATAATTGTTAATTTGTTACTACATTTTATCATAAAAATGATTACATTTCTCCGTCAGAATTCGTGACGCGCCACAAATAAGATTTTGTGTTGTAATCAAGTACAGCCCAAACTCACAAATTAGCCCATATCTAAAAGAAACCCATATGACGCAAAATGGACTCCTAAAACCCTACGCAAAAAACCCCATTCTAATAGCTTCTGTTTCCTCCAAAACGACGACGTTTCCCTCCACTTTATTTGCAAATAATGTTGCTCTGAACGTCCAAATAATTTCTGGATAGTGTTGAATTTTCTGGTAATTTCTTTTAATTAATTAACTATTATATGTTCATGTCTCTTAAGCTATGAATTGCAAAAGATTAATGTTTGATTTTTATTTGATTGCTTAAGTATTTTACTTAATTATGTTTGTTTAGGTAATATACAAAGTGGGTTATTGTTTGATTGATAGTTTATGCTCCGTCGCGATCATTTGTTTACTTTTTTATTGTTTGTGAGCGGTATTTTAATCAAAGGTAAACAATTGATTGAGACGGAGGGAGTAATTTATCGAGCCCTCAATCAAGGGTTTTTGGTTATAATTTAATTGGGTTGTGGTTTTTAGTTTAATTTTCATTTGTTGATTGTATTTATCAGGAGCAAGAATGAAACTTTTCCGGGTAGTTCTTCGATCCGTAAATAATGGGGTTCATTATCGTCAATGTAATCGATCCATGTCTACTTTCCCAAACTTTTCTGATCCATTTCCTGGTATAATTTTTTTTTTCTTTTGGTATTTTATTATGTGCGCTGATTGCATATTCATTTGCATTGTCGTTATTGGGAGGTCAAATGTACGCAATCTAACATGTGCTTAGTAGAAATTAGTAAGTAGTTTCGATGTTTGCATTTTTCAGCGAAAAGTATGTAGGGATCAATGCAATATTAGTTGATGTTACCGTATTATGTATTTGTGTAAAAAAACACCCAACATCTGTCCAAATCTGTAGTAATCTTAGTTAGAGTTTCTCGGTGGTTACACTCATTAATATAATGAGATCATATGCTGTGCTGTGTATCGGAAAGAGTGATTATGAAGGGGTGATTTATGCTTGAGGTGTGATCATTGAGGGCCGGGTCTTTGTATTCTGGTAAACTTGTTGTATAGAATGGTACATTAGATGTGACATTAGATGGTTGATGGAGTGTTTGAAGCTACTGGTTGAGATTTCTTGAGCTAGTAAATTCGCTGATTTGAGTGAAGGTGCATGTCTCTGTACATTAGTAGAATATCGTGTACTAGAAACTCACCTTTTGCTTTAGGTAGTATATTGGTTGCGGTCTTGTTGGTATTAAGTACAGAGAACTAATTAGGGTAGCACATTGCAAAACGCGTGGTATATAGAATAGCAATTTAACCTTAAGAAATGGCATATTTTGTTAGTTTAGATACGTATCGTCTTACACTTCTTATTTTAGTAACTGCTAAAATTAATAGCCGAAAATGATGTTATTTATCTGCCATGGTGCTCAGTAGGTCCTGGCAACAATTCAAACTCAGCTGAGTCTGCTGATGACTTTGAGAAGCGTATATTTGGTGATTCTCAAGACCAAACAAGTTCTTTCTTCCGTTCATTTGATAAGGTTCAGAATGCTCAATATGGACCAGGCTCTCGTTTTACTCGTGATGAAAATGCTTCTGGAGGTTTTGGAGGAGATGATAATTCTCTCACCACATTCACAGATGGAATGGAAGAAAAGTTGAAGGAGGCAGCTACATATTTCGAGGTCGATCCACGTGAGATTTCAGCCAATGATTATACCTACAGATCTGACATGAATCTTAAGCCCGGAATGACTTATACCCCTGAGGTAGGGAGTTGAACCTTGTATGTCATTGCTGTTTGGTTTCTATAGCTAAGGGATTGCTCATTTTTGTATCATCTAACATTCGTTATAGTTTGGACTTACTATCACATATTTTAAGGTGCCTTATGGTGAAATTTTGTCATCTACTTTAACATGGAGAAATGTTATGTGCCCTTTTTTTCCACATTCTCTGTACCGTGTCTTGAGTATGAATGTAAGATATTTATCAAATAGGACATATGTAAGTCTTAGGTTGTTGAATACGTTGTACATGGTTCAAGAGTGTGACCATCTGATTCTGTCCCTTAGACTATGACATCTCTTCTCTATAAATCTATAATTGTTCACTTTCTTAATCCCCATTTCACTCTTCACAGGATCTGAATATCAGGAAACCAGGAGTTTGGAAACCAAACAAAGCTGTTGAGTTTGAAGTAACTACAAAGGAGGTTCTCGAAAATGCAGATTTCAGGGTAAGCATATGGTAGTTTAAAGTGCTCACTTCTTTATGTTAGATGTAAAGACTGCCAGTGAAAGCTCTTTTTTCATGGTATTTGATAATTGTAACATGTGGCGAAATGTTCTCTCCGAGCCCAACGATTACGGTGTTAATTTGTGTTCACCATGAATTATATGACAACAAAGAAGTTACTAAGTAAACGACTTTTGAAGATAAAATGGTCATTAACGGTATGAAATTGGTTACTAATAAAAAAACCCAGCAACGATTTTACAAGAGTTTTGTTAATGTATAGGAGGTCACTATAACTTCCGAGGAAAGCGTTCTCATGATAATCTTATCATGGAACGTCTCATGAAAATTTGGTGACCGTGGATTAAGTTTCCGTGGCTCCCACCAGTTCACAAAGCCAACTTGATTCGGTGAAGTTTAGACCTTGAGAATAGCTTCTTGCCTATGCTATTTTGTACTTTTGTGTTTAACAAGTTGAACTTGTACATGAGCGATATTATGCACTCTGTCTTTCCACCTTTTGATCTCGTGCTTCACTCTGTCTCTTTAACGCTGATTTGTACTCTATTTATGTCTCAGAACGTGCGGTTCCTTGCCAACTTTCTAACTGAAGCTGGTTTAATAATCAAGAGGAACAAGGTAATGTATTGACCTTATATTGACATTGTGCTTTACCTTTTGGATTACGGTTATCTAAAATTGCACCTCTTGCATTCTTGCAGACCAAAATTAGTGCTAAAGCCCAAAGAAAAATTGCTAGAGAGATCAAGACTGCCCGAGCTTTTGGTCTCTTGCCTTTTACAACAATGGGGACAAAGGCTTTTGTGGTCGGGACGTCGATGGAGAATCGTGACCAGGACTTTGAGGTGGACCCTTACGAAAACCCTTCTTTTATAGAAGATGGTCCGGATTCCATTGCAGAATAGATGCTTCAGTAGTTGAGAAGATTAAGGTCTGTAATGACAGCATAATGACTCGCTTCATCTATTGATATCTGCACTATGGATAACCTGTACTCTGTTGCATTCAGGTTTTCTTCTCTATAACTTTGTTTACCCGTTCTTTTAATGAAGATATAATGTGGAATTCGTAGATTTTTGCCTACGTTTTCTAGCTACCCTTCTTCTCGCCCTCTATGTTACCTTCTCTTATATTCCTGTTATGTTCTCTACATGTATCGAAATTTGGTAGTTGAATAAAAAACTAAGATTCTTTAGTTCTGATTGGTGTGTTATACTTGTACCGTTATATCATGTCGTCGTAGCATGAATTTGTTTTCTAGTTTCCCGTTATATCATGTCATCCTGTTAGAATTAGGATTGACCATGTGGTTCCTTTTACTCGAGAAGATGACGTATTTTCTTTGTGGCATTGGTTATTTTGTTTCTATGATGAACAAAGAACTGAAAGAACTTCCTTAACTTAGAGTTACTTCACCGTATACATAATACGGAGTATTACTTTTATTAATTTCATATTCCGGAATCAAAGAATAATGAGCATGACACCATCGTAAAACTAACACACATTGTCCTATTGATAGTACTTAGTTTTCTTTGGCAATGCAATCACTCAACTGGCAATACAAACTGAAACTTCATCAGCAGTTTCACATGTTTATAGATCTCTCCTTTCTTGTTGTACAATGGAATTGCTCGGATGCCACTCCGAAGCTCTGAGACGGGCAAGCAAGTTTGGCCGCCAAAGTCATGGTTTCGAGTAGTATCATACTCAAGAACTTCAATTCTTAATAGAGCCAGATCAGGAACGGTTAATGGGAACTCAAACTCTTTGTTCCATGTTGGAACCCATTGATCCTCTATAGGCAGTGTACTCCCTTTTTTCATGTCAGCTGGAACTCCGAGTATCGAAAGCTAGACACAAAAAACACAATTAATCTCTGAAAGTTGCTAAATTCTAAGTTCACTCTGAGTACTACCGCCTCAATGACTTCGCTACCAAACTTGAACTGTGGTTTTGCTACTTACCTTTGTGAAGAAATCGGGTGGAGACAATTGATCAAAAGATGACGGGCGGAAATCCAAATGCCAACCTTCACCCATATATAGTTTTATCTGTCATGTGTTATGCAGATTCAGTTAAAAGGATCGACACGGACGTGGGTCTAAGTGTTATGAGTGGAGGACATGATAGACACCTTCAAAATCTTCTTGACCTTCTCCGCGGTGCTGGGATTGAAACCCTTGTTACTCAGCAAGACGTCTGGTTTTTTTACATAACCGCATCCACCATTAGCCCTGAACAATCCTTGCATGATCCAAAGGTACTTTCCGTATCCCTTTTTAGATTCGAGTACAGAATGGGTGCCATGGAAATTCAAGTCAAGGTCGTACTAACTGACGGAAAAAGGGTGAAACTAATACAACTAAAGATTCAAACCTGCATGTTGAATGCAACCATCTGAGCTCCATGAGTCCACCCTGTCAGAGGATTGTAATTTGTCGAGAGAATCCGTGTGCCTTTCGGATATACTCTAAGCAGGTTCCTCTGTGTGAATCTAAATTGGCGAAATTTGGTAAGTTCATTCTAGATGTGAAAACATTGGAGTCTCGATTTTGGCGGAAAAGGGAGTCGCAAGGCTAGTTTTGATGTAGATGCATTCTGAAGCTAGCTGATACCTGTCTTATTTAAAGCGTGTCGGAAAGCATGCATAAAGACTAACCTGACAATATCAGCTGCGTAAGTTTTTACAGAATGTTGAAGCTTCTGCTCACTCATGCTCAGACGGCCTACTCCCTTAGAAATGTCATTTAACAAGTTTCCGAGTTCACCTTTCAGCTTCCGCGCACGAATGGCAATTAAGTTCCTGTACTCGGGAACACCAGTCTCATCTTCATCTTCTTCCTCTATTTCATTGCTTCCCTAACGATATTCATCAACAAAGACCGATAGAAGATTTTTTTTTCTAATACAAAACAAAAAGTTCGAAATTGAGAGGGTTCAAGGGTTCAACATATTAAGCTTCAAGCTAACCTTATTTTGTGTACTGTCAGCTTTATTTCTGAAATCACCTGCATTTTCGGATATTGGTACTGTCATATTAGTAGGGCCGTGTTCTGGGAGATCATGTTCATGGTCCTTGAGACTATCGAGCGACTCTTGTGGCGGTTTGGTTGATATTAGTATTCTTCCCTTCAAAGTTTCCGGTGAGGGGAATTCGAGAAAGTCTGCCCCTGGGTACAGCATCTCTCCAAATGTTGAGGTGACCATCTGAATATAAAGAGAGGTCATTATGAGGAACAAAGATGTTTCTACAGCAACTACAATGTTCGGTCGACGGTTCAGACCTTGCAAAATTGATTCGGCCCAAACCCAAGAAAACCATTCACAAGTAGACCTTGCAAAACAAACCCCAACCCAACCTGCATCCGAATTAGTGACCCGAATCTAACCCCACCCTACCCGATGGGCCTAAGCCAAATTGACGTGATCCTGAACACTCGAAAGGGCCACACTCAGAACCGTTGATCCAAACTGAGTTGTACCCAAAATGAAATGGTAACAAACTAACAATTCACTGCAAATGACCACAACTGTAATGACATGATCTCTATCATGATCCAACTGACCCGTTTGCCAGGTCTAGGGTCCTATATGCGGTTGTTTGACATCAACGAAGCGCGGATAACATAATGAGCTAATCTAGTTTATGCAATTACAACTGTTAATTTCATTAGAAAACTTTCCTCAGCAACTTTTTTCCGGAGCGAATCATTTTGATTCAAGTTGTCTTCAAAGGTAATGATGACAGGGTATTCCGAAGCTACGAAAGCGTTTTCCCTAATTGCCTCCAGACACTTGATGAGTTCCACGAAAGAGGTCAGTGTCCTGCAGGTTTCAACAAAATCTGAATTCATACAAATCTCAGGAACTGTAATGTACCGAGTTACTGCGTGTTTTTTGGTCACAGGATAAAAGTCGTAAAAAAGTACTTAGGATCAATTATACAAAAATTACTGCACGTATTAATGAAACGCGATCATAGTAGACAGACTACCTTCCATGGCAAACTCCCACATCGTCTTTTTTGTAAGGCCATAAATCTAACTCAATGACTCTGACGCCATTCCTGAGAGCTGTAATAATCGGCTCAATGCTGCTGTTGCTACTGAGCTGGTTTCCTGTCAAGTAGGAATTGTGGCCTGTGTACAGGAAGTAATGCGCCAGAGGTGCATTCATGTCATGGTGCATCTGTAGAACAATCATATATATAAATGGTAAACATAGTCCATTTTCATGAACAATGGACAACATAAACAAAATAAGCGTAGTGCCTCGAAAGACGCCTATGTTGAAAATATACAAATAGGCGCTTTTCAGATAATCTGTAAGACTGTAACGGAGACAATGAGATTAGGAGTTCCGATGTATGCAACATTTCATTGGTGTTATAAACATGATGGGGTGACTTAATTGGCTGACTACTACATAATAACAGAAGCGTGAAATGTTAACACATTTCGAAGGGTTACCTCAAGGGAAATAGGAGAGTTGGAGTCTCCAAAAAGATACCGGAAGAAGGCATTAAGGCTAAAGCCTCTCCTCTGGAAGATATTAAGATGCTTCAGGAAAATTTCTTCAGCATCAGCAATGGTAGCCTTATCTTCTCCTTGAACATCTACCAGAAACTTGTGTAAATGCTCAACTGTCATAACACCATTTTCGGAGTAATGCTTGAACAAGTCCACAACATCCTCTGGCGGCTCTGCCATTTTCAGCCGAAACATGCGACTGAAACAAAAGCAGAAGTTATATGCCTGCCTAGATTGTTTAACGAGACTACTTTTTGTAGATAGATATTGTTTAATATCCTGCATCTTTGATCAAGCTTGTGGCTTCTGTGTCTTGCAGGGTTTCGGGTTAAATAAGGTGAAATTACTTGGCCGCGACTTAAACATCTGTACTTTTGGAATTGCCTCCTGCTTAAGTGAGAATAATGTACTATGTTTCATGTAATTAATGCTTTCTTTCGCGGTTTTGTTCTGTTTTTCTTAAGGATAGTTTCGCACACATGTCATGAGTATCACCGCTCAATGACTTTAGTAGTTAAATTGACCGAGATGCGCAATATTGATTGGTTTTGGATTGTCTTCTGTTGCTATAGTTAATGATCACACTTCATTAAGGTTGTCAGCCTGTACAAGTTTCCTCTAAAAGCATGAAATATGTTCCTTCACACTTTTTACCATTGTAACCTGGGAAAAGGCAAAGGTTAAGAATAGTACTAGGAGTATGTCAGACTCATACTCTTTTGTTTATTCCACGGTTACCGGATTCACTCGGTATTCTACGAATTGTAAATCACTAAGAGCGATTTCTATCTTGTTGCTTAAAGAAAATACATATAGCACATGTTTTATAAGGGCGAATCGCGAATCGGTAAGAGCGTATTCATAACAAATTTGATAACCATGGTTTAATCACGCGGAATTTAATTAGAACATTTTGTATTGAACCCAATCTTCATAACATTGGAACAATACTCAACCAATGTGTTGAGAGAATGATAGCGAACGTCTGCCTTCTCATTAGAAATCAATAGGTTATACTCCGTATATAATACAAGTGTTTCCTTAATAGATGAGATATTCCCATAACAATATAAAGCATATTCCTAAACAATATAGATATTACGATACTCTATTGCCTAATACCCCCCTCAAGCTGGAACATGGAGATCAAGAGTGCCCAGCTTGCGGAGAAGATATGCAAATTGAGTGACTCTCAAAGCCTTAGTAAACAGATCAACAAGTTGCTCGGTCGTGGGAACGTGAAAGGGTGTGACTAGGCCTTCTGTAATAGCATCACAGACAAAATGGCAGTCAATTTCTATGTGTTTCGTGCGTTCATGAAAAACTAGATTCTGGGCAAGATGAATGGCAGACTGACTGTCACAAAAGAGATGCATAGGAGAAGAGAGGGAAACCTCCAAACACGCAAGGAGACCACGAAGCCATTTAAGCTCGCAGACACAGAAGCCATAGAACGGTATTCGGCCTCGGCCGAAGAGAGCGAAACTGTGTGCTGTTTTTTGGTTTTCCAGGAGACAGGAGAACCACCAAGAAAAACAAACCATCCTGTCACCGACCGACGTGTGAGAGGACAAGTACCCCAATCGGAATCACACCATCCAGACACATGAAGATCACTATCAGATCCTAATAAAATACCCTGACCTGGACTCCCCTTAAGATAGTGAACCACGCGCAAGGCGGCCTCCAAATGTGCCTCCCGTGGTTGGGTAAGAAATTGCGACAAAATGTGAACAACATAAGACAATTCAGGATGAGTCACGGCAAGATATACCAAGCGGCCAACGAGCCGACAATAGCGTTCTGGATCAGCAATAGGCGAGCTGGTGTCAGTACTAAGCTGATGATTCTGCTCAATAGGTGTCATGGCGGGCTTGGCACCCAATAAGCCAGTTTCAGTTACAATGTCAAGGGCGTATTTTCGCTGACTAAGATAAATGCCTTCAGCACTGCGCGCAACTTCAAGGCCGAGGAAATATTTCAAAGAGCCCAAGTCTTTCATATGGAAACAACGACTCAAATAATCCTTAAAGGTAGCTATGGCTGGCGAATCATTACCCGCAATAACAAGATCGTCAACATAAACTAAAACATGCAGACGTACCTCATTATTGGAGTAAGTAAAGAGAGAATAATCCGAGTAAGA
>VHZZ01000052.1:199769-236199 GCA_009801015.1 Silene noctiflora | reverse complement strand
TTGAAGAATGCTTTGCACAAAAAGTTCACCATCAAGGATATGGGTGAATTAAGGTATTTTTTTGGGTTTGGAGGTTTCCAGGAATGCTAGTGGTATTCTTTTAAACCAGAGGAAGTATGTCTTGGACATCTTGAAGGATGCAGGTCTTGAGGATTGCACACCTGTATCTTTTCCTATGCAAAAAGGGTTAAAGCTTTTTGTACATAAAGGAGAGCTGTTACAGGATCCAGAGAAGTATAGGAGGTTGATAAGTAGATTACTCTATCTTAATATGACAAGAGCTGATATTTCTTATAGTGTACAACATCTTAGTCAATTTTTAAGTGAGCCTAGGGAGCCTCATTACCTTGCCGTTGTTCATGTTCTCAAGTATTTGAAGGGGACAGTTAATGCTGGCCTGTTTTATTCTTCCTCAGCACCTTTACAGCTTCGAGCATATAGTGATGCAGACTGGGCCTCTTGTGCTTTCAGTTGCAGATCATTGACTGGGTTCTGTGTTTTTTTAGGGAGCTCTTTGGTTTCTTGGAAACCAAAGAAGCAGCCCACTGTTAGTAAAAGTTCAGCAGAAGTAGAATATAGATCAATGTCTTATACAACCAGTGAACTGGTCTGGCTTGTCAATATTCTGCAGGAGTTGCAAGTGTGTGTGCCCTTACCAGTGCAGCTCTTTTGTGATAATACTGCTGCAGAACATATTTCTAAGAACCCTGTATTCTATGAAAGGACTAAGCACTTAAATGTGGACTGTCATTATGTACGTGACAAACAGCAGGAAGGCTTCTTAACTACTAAGCATGTCAGAAGCACATTGTAGATTGCAGACATAATGACCAAAGCTCTTGGTGCCTATGAACATCATAATCTTTCTATCAAGCTTGGATTACGTTTTAAAGATTGTCCAGCTTGAGGGGGGATATGAGAGATAGCTCAAAGTTAGTTATACAACTAGAATAAGTTTGTTACAAGTTGTAGTAAGTTAGTTGGGAGTTAGTTAGACAAACCGACTTAACTTAGCTATATAAGCAAAGTCATGTAATAAGAAACATAACTCAATATATTCTATAATTTCTATTTCTCTCAAATTACTTCTCTCTGTATGCTTACAGTATTTCATACTTTTTAATATGTTATGTCTCACATTGAAAAATAATTTAGGTGTGGTTAATACGTATAAATAATAAAATTGTCCCACATCAAAAGATTAGCATAAGATGGTGTGATTCTATGATTATAAATATGAGACATTATTGGAACTTAAGTATCAATCCAAAATATTTTGAGTCTCTTCAATATGTCTTAGAGAGCTTTTAAGAGAGTGTATCAATCCACAATATGATATATATTTTCTATGTTATATTGAAATGATGTTTATACTTTTTATTTATATTTGGCAAAAAAAGTATTGTAAAAAATTTATGAAAATTATATAATTAGATTTGTAGTAAAAAAAATGCTATCATTAGAGTATAGATTTCATATCATTTGCACACATATTTTAATCATGATAAAAAAAATAGAAAAAAAGCGTACGAATATTAATAGATAGTATAATATTTGCTCATTATTAAACCGGGTTTGATGTCGAATTAGGTGCGAAAAATATCGTGTATTTTTAAGTATATTATTTGTCCCACAATGAGAAATAATGTAGGTGTGATGAATATATACTACGTATAAATAGTTGAATTGTCTCACGTCAACAGATTATCATAATGTTGAGTTATCACATGACTATAAGTAAGAGTATCGTTGAACTTCGGTATCAATCCAAAAAATTTGAGTCTCTCAAGTATTGTCTTCGAGAACTCTTATAAGAGTACGTCAATTACAACAATAACATACAAATATTAAGCCTTACAACTTTTTTGTTAATTGTTTTATGTTTTATTTTATTTGAAAAAAATATTTTAATCTTATGTAAACAAAATTAGACATATGATGCAAAATTATAACTAAGTTAATTACCCCGTTGCAACGCACGGGTGTCAAACTAGTCTAGTATTAATTTTGGAATTAAAAAACTACACAAAAACTTGTGAGAGACGGTCTCTCAATAGAGTTATTGAGAGACCTCTTACATGATGGGGTGAAGGACCCACTGCTTTTTCTATTTTCCTATTATGTCTCTCACTAAATTAGTGAGAGATGGTCTCTCACGAGACCTACTAAACAAACTAAGGTCTCGTTTGATTGCCCTTTTAATTCATGGGAAAATTAAAATCCCATGAATTGTAAGAAGGGGAGGATGTTTGGTTGCCATTTTTTGGGCAAAATGTAGACATTCAAATCTCCTAAGAATTTTGAATGCCTACATAATGGTGGAATTGAACTACCTAGCCCCTCCTAGGTAGTTCACAACTCCTGTGAAATTCAACTCCCACGTGCGTGCGCAACCAAACGACTTTCCCGAATTCATGTGAATTTGTATACAGGAAAACAATTCACGTAAATTGAAAATTTCGGTGTTAGTTGAATTCCTTCATGAACCAAACGATGCCTAAATTACACATTAATCAATGCATTTAATACAGATATTAAGAATTTGTTTCTTTTTTTAGTTTCTTAAATACAGTCCTAGGGATTATATTTATCACTTCCTTTATTTTAAATTTTTAGTTAGATGTAAGAGCTGTTTTAAGTTAAGACGGTCCTAATTAAAAAATGTTTGATAATTTGATTGGATTATCAAGTAGCAAAATGAAGTGGAAATTCCAGTGATGAAAGTGGTTGAATGAACATGATTGGATGATGAATAGTTAGATGTAGTTTAGTCAACTGAAGTTTTGTAGTCATTCTGTATAAAAAATTGGTTCAGTTTTAGCCTTTTAGGTAGGTATGGTTGTATGAAGACAAAGGCTAATTAATGGTAGTTATTATTTGCCTAATTGTCAAGACATTTAATGCTGCCTCGACGTGGTCTTTCTTTATTTGTCAATGGTCATACAACTAACATGGAGGTAGGAGTGGGCACAATCCGGTCCGGACCGGAAAAATGGACCGGTCCGGATCCGGAATCTACCGGACCGGAACCGAAATTAAAAAACCCTGTCCATAATATTTGCCGATTCCGGTCCCGGTCCAATCCGGTTCCGGTCCGGTTTTGGACCGGTGCCCACTCCTACATGGAGGAGGTAAATGATTGTGGACCAAAATACACAAAATTGTAAAAGACATGTTATAAATTCACAAATTCTCATTCAAGATTCATAAGCGGGGACTGATAGAGCACCTCTCAGTCTCTCACAATATGTAAGTGGTAAATTAAGTGAGAATTAAATGAAGTGTCCCACTTATCCTTCCGGTTGTGGTATTGTAAGAGGGACATTATCCGTTTTCAACTTGTGACGGATAATATCCATCTTCAATGAGACAAACTGTTATAAATTCTTCTGTTTTTTCATTTGAAAAGAGCGGATTTAAATTGAATTGAACTTAATGAAGTTGAACTGAAATGAACTAAATTGAGCTGAACGAGAGTAAGAGTTAATTTGTAAAAAATAACAAGACAAAACTAAACAAAACTGAATAGATCCGAGTTGAACCGAAATGAGCTAAAATTAAGTCCAATATTTAAAAAAGTCTCACATTAATAAATGGTTTTTGTATAAACAAGGTAAGAGTCCTTACTTTTTCAACGTGAGACTTGAGTTGCTAACCCAACATTAATTTAGTATCAATTTCGTCAATAATTGTCGTTCATGAAATACAATGACTTCTCTTCTAAATTACGATTTTTATTTGAGTTGTAATATTATTCAGCTTATATTGAAATGTTCTTCGAAAAATAATTATATACAGGAAATGAATTCTTCTATATTATTCTCCCAGATAATCAAATATATGAATTGCTTTAAAAGTTAAAACCGTTTTAGGCTTTTAGTATATATTTTTGTCTTTAATAAGAATTTCCGCTTTATTTGATAGTTTGTCACGTCTCGAAAACCAGCTTAGAATTCTAAACTCAAGGAAAGAGAATTAGACATTGACATGCTAAATATATACTTGGTCTTACTTCAGACGGGCCATTTTGGTGTGAAATAATAAGACGGAATTTTGTAACCATTTTACAACTAACCGTGACCACTATTGAAAAACAAGTTACCATAAACTGTAACACTGATTGTATTATTGTGGTTACATTTTACCATAAAATGATCGCATATGCCCGTCTGAAACTTCAGACGAATAGTGACCGTCTGAAACAAGAATTTGCGCCGCTAAGTATATGGCTAATAGCACAACTTTTGGGGTATTCATAGACGTTGACTAATGACTTGTTAATGCGCAAATTGCGTTTGTAAATTGGATTATAACTTAATTTAAACAAAATAATTGAAAATGTTAACCACTTAATTTGAGGATAATGCCACTCATATATTATATATTATAGAGGCCTACCCTCCAAAAGAAATGTTAGATTATTTAGATTTATACCAACTTGTCAACATATAAAATTAAGATGGTCATTACGGCACATCATCACATATATACACAGATATCAGCTAGCGTAACTGGTAACGTTATGAATGGTGATACATTGGTACTTACGATGTAAATTCAATTTCCGACAATATATAATCCTTATGGCTTACTCAGTCTACACCCAAAAAAAGTCATTACTAACTGTGTTGCTTTTTTTTTTACCCAAAAACTTCTGAGAGACGGTCTCTCAATAGCGTTATTGAGAGACCTCTCACATGATGGGGGGAGGGACCCACTGTTTTTTCTATTTTCCTATTATGTCTCTCACTAAATAAGTGAGAGACGGTCTCTCACGAGACCTACTTTTTTTTTATCGGTTTTATGTTTGAGTTAAATAAATCGATTTATACTCTCACAAAACCAGTATCCCTAACAATTTAGCATAAATGTTCCCGTAGAAATAAGTCATAATGGAAGGCCCATAAGTTTTCTTATTGTAAAATGATGCAAGACCATCTGTTTTTTTTTTGGACAGCGAAAAAACGTTTGAAGGGTTATATCTTAGTTATGAGATTGAAAAGCCGTGAATTTTTTTTGTGAGCGGATCGTTCTCACAAGATCTTCAATTTGAAAAAAAAAATTGTTTTTCTGACATCCTAGAACGGAGTTACGATTTGTCAGTTTATTCGTTCTAGAAACTTTGGCCGGCTTTTATTTTCGATCGCATATGAAAAAAAGATTTTTTTTTTTTCAAAAGGGTTTCTTTCCGGGATCTACAATTCAAGAAAAAGATTTGCGGCTTTACAAAATTGTGACTAAGAAAGATATATGCACTTAAAGCAATTTTTCAAAAAAAAGTAGGGGCATTCGGGGAAAAATGCATATGGAACATTCAAATTACAACTTGTTGACCTATGATTTATGAGACATCCGTCTTAACCACTAAACCGATAACTCTTATTTGCAGGCCCGATTTTGAAGAAGCCATAGCAACCCATCTACTAAAGATGGGTACCTTTCAAACACTATACTGATAGAAGCAGTAGCAGTGAGTAGCACAATCTAAACATAGTGGTTTCCTGGTAAGCCCTGGACAAATGGGCTATAAAATCGGTCCAAACCATTGACGCCGAGGTTTTCTCGTTTTTTTAAGAAACGGTTCATATTTCAAACCCGGCGTCTTTTAAGAGATATGGAAGTAGAATACAAAAAAGAAGATACATCATGATGACTAGTGATATTGGTAAACAAGAATTTCGCTTACACGATAGTAATAATAATTCTGCCTCCACAAACAAAAATATTTTCCCAGTCACCAAAGGCTAGGGCCATAAACGGCGAAAGGTGAAATATGAACGCTACCTGACGGCTGACAGCCTTGTGTTGATTCAAGGCAGGGATCACCCACTGGTAGTTTAAGAACAAACTTGTGCGCATTACGTCCACAAAAGCGAAATAATGGACAACATTACCTAAACATCAACCACCACCCATATATAATCAACTTGATCACATGATAATAAACCACAAAGTTCACATCATACCACAGATATGATGGACACACTCACCCAACACTACAGCTCCAAAATACAGCCACTCAAATGTGAGCACGGCCAAACGCAAAATCTTGTGCCAGCCTATCTCACTATGAAACCAATCTGGTTAACCATACCTTTAAAAGAGGATTATCAAATGATCCGTGGTGTGTACCAGGGTAGGGTGTTCAACGAGTTCTTAAACTACAAGTGGGTCCAGTCTTGGCGTTGAGAGCACGACCTCTCAAAACCACTGAGGGGTTTTCCAAATACTCATATGAGCCATGAGTACCGTGAGAGAGATGCTATAAAGTCCTCATTTCTAATCTATACCAAATAAACTGGCATGAACAACTGAACCTCATACAAATAAGAGTTCGCAAAACAATGCAATATCGCCATTGCACCAAGGCCACCAACCAAATTAAAATCTGCAATCTTATCATAAAACAATTCAATTCATTTCATTGATATAACAAGACACCAAGAGCACATCATAAACTACTTGGATTATAGTTTCACTACTACTAGTGATGCAATATAAGTGAAGTGAAAAAAACAACCATCCATGGGCAGCAGTCTTTCGACTGAATTTCAACAAAGAAAAACTAAGAGATTCAAAAAGGAAACCTGAAACCAAACCCCAGATACCCCGGAGCATATAATAATCACTAATCATATGATTTGTATTTATTCAGAGCGATTAGCATACCTCTCAACCTTTTCATCATTCAGATTAATACCCACCATAGCTTCACCCAACCCGCAGCTAACCTCTGCCAACAAATCAGGGTCACTGTAATGGGTCACTGCCTGCACAATAGCACGTGCCCTCTTAGCTGGGTCACCACTCTTAAACACACCAGACCCGACAAAGACTCCATCACAACCCAATTGCATCATTAGTGCGGCATCTGCTGGGGTGGCAACACCACCAGCAGCAAACTGCACCACTGGCAATCGCCCTAGCTGCTTGGTCTGCATCACCAAATCGTATGGCGCAGAGATCTTCTTAGCATAGGCAAACACCTCATCATCATCCATGTTTCGGAGAAGACGTATCTCCCCCATCACTGACCTCACGTGACGAACAGCCTCGACAACGTTACCAGTCCCAGCCTCGCCCTTGGTGCGTATCATGGCAGCACCCTCACGGATGCGTCGGAGGGCTTCACCAAGGTTGCGGCAACCACAAACAAAAGGGATCTGGAAGTTGTGTTTGTTGATGTGGTGGTCCTCGTCAGCAGGGGTGAGAACCTATTAAAGAATAAAATACCAGATGAGACGAGATTTACAGATTGCTATAAGACTATATGGTTAGGACTTGATGATACCAAACATTTGTTCATCTTTGGAGCGATTACAGTTATAAATGATTATCTACAGCAAAAACCAATTCCAATGCAACCTTTTTCGAATTATTAATTAATTTGCTATTATAGTTCTAGTTGTACAAATAAAACACCCACCAGTTAAGCATTACATCTTCCTTCATCATACCAAGGACAATCCATATCTTACTTTTGTATATATAAGTTCACAAACTTCAATGTCTCCACAAAAACATTTCAGCCAACAAAAAAAAACAGCTGTAACAAACATGATAAGCAGAAATATTTTCACAAGAAAACATGACAAGCTAAAATTCTAGCCATGATATATGATACCCAAGGGTTGAACTAAGCCATGCACACCTCTCCCGCCAGATATCAAAACCCCATAGATATCTCGTGGGTTTGAGATATAGGTATTGAAATAAAAAAAAATTCAAACCAAACAAGTGCATGCGTTCAGAACGTTCTAAACCCGTACTCCCTTTGTTCATTTCATTTACATATGTATGTCTAAAATTCTTCTCACACAGTTTGAACAGTAGGGAATACACAATACCAGCAATAAGGAAATCAAAGCCTCCTAATATGACATGCTTCTTATTACGGAGTATTATAAGACAAGAGTACGATATCATTAATTACTTCATCCTGCTCGTCTCAGAATTGTCACATTAATATTTCGGACGAATCAGATTAAACTTCCCATCCATTTCGGAACGACCCACCCGTAAAAATCGCCTACTAGTTCTAATAAACCAAAATGACCCCAAATATATGGAACAGTCTGATAAAATAAGATACTCCTTAAGTCCGTATAATTAAAATGGTATAATGATGTACTCTTTATATTCTCCAAAAGCTTCCATACTGTACTAGGAATATCCTAAATGAGATCTTGCCACAAAGTGTTACGTAGTCTCCATGTCATCCTCTCACATCGAAAATTAATGTGAAAGGGTGGTATCGAGGGCCCAGTTAAATAAACATCGTGCCAATCATTTGTTTACCTTTTACTTCCTCCATTCCATTGAAATCTATACATTTGCCTTATGCACGTTTATCAATGTCCGTTTTCTTTTGTTCATATCTTCAGTTATATAATGATGAAAATTATAAAAATTTGATATCCATAATGTACTCGGCAACAATTTAAACAAGATCTCACGTAAGATCTCACGTAAGATCTCACATGACTATCTTTTATGCTATATATTAGAAGTTATATCGAGATTCATTCCATTGTGAATAGTGCCCAAAAAATAAATGTATAGAAATCCATGGAGGAAGTATTTTACAAACAAAAAGTCGAAAATTAAAACGGTAGGACCTTCAAAAAAGCATAAAAAAGGGGTATCGAAACCAACTTAAATGTCAATCATTTGTTTACCTCTTATTTTATAAATGATTGGGACAGAAGCAATGATATAATACTCCGTAATTAATAAGATATCAACACTGGGTGGTACACTGGTACCTAGACTCAAATCTCAATAAAACAAAACCCTTAAAACAAAAATACGTGAGAGGGTGATACCAAAACTCGATATCTACGACGAAGATGAATAAGAATTATACCTCAGATTCATCAACATAGTCAACACCAATAGACTCCAAAATCTGAGCCTCAACAAAATGCCCAATCCTCGCTTTCGCCATAACAGGAATAGTAACAGCCTGTTTAATCTCCTTAATAAGTTGCGGGTCAGACATCCGGGCAACACCACCTTGTGCCCGAATATCAGCGGGCACACGCTCTAACGCCATAACAGCGCAAGCTCCGGCTTCTTCGGCGATACGGGCTTGTTCCGCATTAACCACGTCCATTATGACTCCGCCGCGGAGCATTTGGGCCAGGCCCACTTTGACGGAATACGGGGATTTTTTTGTGGTGGCGGTGGTTGTTTCGGTTATTGCTCCGTTTCCGTATACGGTTACTACGCCGCTTCCTGACATTTTGGCGGAATTAGGGATTTGGGGAATTAGAGATTTAGGGATTTAGGGCAATTGAATTGGGGATTTTGTTTGGGGGGAGAGGGGAGGGATTTAATAGGGAGGGAGGGAAATCAGAGATATAGAGAGGGAGTGGAGGTGGGGAACTGGGGAAATGGGATATGTTTTTTTGTCACGGTTGTGATTTTTCTGATTTTTATTTATTGGAAACATCAAATACAAATTAAATTTTAATAAATCTCCAATTTTTATGTGATTCTAGAATTTGATGGAAGATGGTGCGTAAAAAAATTTAACAATAAAATTATTGAGTTATACGAAAAATAATAAAAATTAAGAAATAGTCTTAATAACCACTAGACCCACATAACTTATGTGCTACTTTACTAAAGAATACTGTACTTATTTTTCGGGAAAGATGGTGCAGATGAACCCCCTGCATCCCATCAGAACCGCCACTGATCATTTGTGACTCGTTAGTCACTCTGATTTTTGTCTTCTCGGTCTATGTATTTATGTGGGTAATATTTGACTCGTTAGAAGGAGACTTATTGTTAATTGTAATCTTCCATTTTTGTTTTACATAGATATTTTTATAAGACCGCTTTGACTTTATATTAGTTTATTGTGATCGTAAAATAGATTCTCTTAATCACTACTTTTATTTACTGATAAAATTGTATTTGAACCGTTTAAATACTAACCATTAGTTTTATCTATCCTTTTACTCAAGTTTATTATCGTTGTAGAATTTACATTATTCACAAATTCGTGGTTGCATACTTGGATTGCATATAGAATTTATATATTTTTTTAAAATAGCTCTTGTCAGTGTTAATATTTGATTTTGTAATTCTAACTTTTTGTACATTTTTCAATATTTCCACACTTTCCTCTAAAAATGTTTCAAAACTCTTGCTAGAAGTTACTTATCGTAAGTAAATATCAATGAGTAATCTTAGAGATTTCACACTCGAATTTGTAAAAAAAAAAAAAGTACAAATAGAACTATACATCCAATACAAATTTAATTAAGCTTATATGCAATTTTTTTAAGCTTTTAAAAATTTTGATTTAAATTTTAAATTTTTATGTGTTAAAATTAAAATCTTATTGAGTTTATATGTATTATTTTGAATTTTAATATAATGTTTATATCCACTGATTAAAAATAATCCCCTATCTACTAGAAGAATAGGTAATCTCACCATTTTTTCTCTCCAAAAAAACATCTTCTTAAATAAGGAAACTGATTACATTAAATGCAATAACTAAACAAGGAAACTAATAAATATATTTTATTTCATTAACTTATTATCTTTTCATTAAAATTATATTATTTTCACTAAAGTCTAAATTATAATCCCTTAATTAAAATATAAATAAAATTTATATAAAACTATAAATGGCTAAATCTTATATTGATGTTATTATTTGAGAATGACTTAACTCATACTACGTATAAAACAAAGCTGTAAATCGCTATTGTTACGTTTGTGACAAAAAAAAAATTAAGAGAAATTAAATATTGAAATCATTACCTTTGTGGAATAACAAAAAGATTTTGTTTAAAATATATTTTAGCACATTACTCACTTCTCTTGATTAATTGACAGTTACAACTTTTCTTTTTTCTCAAAGTAAAATACAATAACCATAAATATAAACAATTAATGAAATACCACTAATATATAAGTAATTTATCAAAAATAAAAAAAACTCTATATACCGTACATTTATTGCACGAGGTCTAAACTAGTGTTATATAAAACGTTTATACGGCCGCCTTTTATAAAATTATCAATCAAATAAAAGGGATGGAAGGACGAAAGAACATGGGGATCTAGTTGGTCACTTCAATTTATCATCTACCACTCCAATAGAAAAGGTAATTAGTAAAACAAAAGACACTTTAATTTTGTTGCTTACTTCAATCACAAATTCTTATTGAAGCCGACCACTATCCGTTATAAGCTGAAGACGAATAGTGTCCCTCTCAAAATATGCAAGTAACACCAACCATTGGATGCTCCATTTTCCCCCACTTGCCCTTCCACTTGCCTTATTGTGAGAGGGACACTATCCATCTTCAGCCTGTGACGGATAATGTCCGACACAATTAAGACGTTTTGTATTTCAATTTAGCAATTATTTTTAGCAAAAGTTTATGAGACTCATAATTTGACCCGTCTTCTTTATATAAAGTCAGTACTGCGCACCACTAGAAATTAGGATTACAAAAGAAAAAAAAAAGTGAAGAAAACAAGGGATTGTGATAAACCCAAGTTGCATGATTTATGTAGTACTACAAATGCCACTTTGCTTCTTATATTACCACCCACCCAATGTGCTAATCTTACCTTCGGCAAACCGACGGATATATCTATCACAAATTTGCAACGAATTAGGTACTATCTAATTATTCATGTATTTTAATAAGATAAAACAGATTGTTACTCCCTAATCACTCTACTTTTATCCTATCTCCCCACAAACTTGCAAACTTACAACGGATATGACCATTATAAATGAGAATTTCTGTCTCACATTACGAGTTATGAGTATCTTTAGATATTAATCATAATTATATTAACCTTATCTCGTAATTATACATCCAATTCAATAGAAGATTTTATTATTTTATTCGACTAAGAATATGCTTTGTTATTATGAAAAATCTCGTTGTGTTGACTCCATCATCGAAAACCAACTAGTAAGCAATAATTTAAAATTCACTGTCAAACGGTGTGTATAGAACTGATAAGCGAAGATTATTGGATAATCAAACTGGAACACACCTACAAAGAGGCTAACAGGGTCGTGGATCTATTAGCTAATTGTGGAGTTAGTTTAAGAATTCTTCCTCTACTATCTAGATAGTCCAGTTAATGAGATGCGTTCTATTCTTCGGGAAGACATATTTTGGGTTGTTATTCCCCGTGTAATAATTAGTAGTTAACTTTCGGGGTTTCGCTCCTCATTCATACAAAAAAAAGTTCATCATTTATTCTAGACTCTAGATAGTCCATTTTTGTTACATCGACTATTCTTCTATATGACCATCTTATGTTAAAATGAACACAAAAATATAGTAACAGTTAGTAATTAACTTAATCTTACATTTTAATTTGACAACTCGATGCTCTAAATACTCATTGCTTTATCTAAATTAATTATTATCTCAGATTTGATTATTCTAACATGCGTCCACAGAGAGCACACCTTAAAAACCCTAGCAAAAGGATTATTCCTTAAAAAACCGTAAAAATGATTTTGCTTTTATTTTTCATTGGAAAACAATAAAAATCATATCCCAATTAGGTTGTGATTTAGTGTATACGTTAGAAAATATCCGTTAGATCATATTGTATTTACTCAACTAACTCAGAGTTTTTAAATGGTTTGTATCGGCTTTAATCCTCTATGACCAAAACAACGTTATGAATCTTGATACAAATCTTGTTTTTGGTGTCGACATACGATCGAGTCTTGATTCAAGCATGGCAAGATCACTAGGATAATAAAGCTTTTTCTCATAACTTTCAACACTATTAAAAGCTCGAAATCAAAACCTCTGATTAAATTAGAATACCATCCTTACGCAGTTCATGGATTATACATCTGAGGTAGTACCTCTTAATATCTATTTTCTGAGTTTTATATTAAAAATTTTGAGTTTTATTTCAAATATCAAGAGTTTGTAGTATTAAGTTTTTGAGTACATTTATTTAAAACATTAACCTAAAAAAAAAATATAATATTACTCAAAAACTATATTTGAAAATACTAATATGCTCAGAAACAATGTGTATATGCTCAAAAATTAAAGGTTTGAGATACTACCTCAGATGCGTAATCCTTTTTTTCCTCCTTACGAGTTGATTCGTGTCATGGTCACAGGTAATCATGACACAAATCGGAAAGCCCAATAATCAACTAAATCTGCCGCGAAAACTTCAGCCCACCATCCTATACATTCCGTTAGTCAGCCCTACAAATTTCAACCAATAGCATTATACCAAATACCTAAACACGACACGTGTAATAGTATCACTGGTAGATCCACCTCTTCACTCACTCTCTCTAAACTTATACTTTCTAATCCATCACAGATAGTCAAGAAGAAAGGAAAAAAAAATGGCGAAAGTGAGATCAATTCCTTTTGTTATGCTATGGAGTCTTGCTGTTCTTGCATCCGTATCTATGATTCAGGTGAATTTATTATTTTATTACTGTTAAATTAGCTACATTTTGGGGTAATTTATGTGATTTGATTCCTAATTTGATAAGATGATCAATTGAGGTTTAATTAGGGTTTAAGTCGTTGAAGCTTGAGATCCTGACATGATTTTATTTATACGTGTTTTTTTATGATGATATTGATTGAAATCGAATTTAGGCGAAGAAATATTGGAAAATGTTCGGATTATGATGATGATTTTAGTTAGAAATGTGTTATTTTGATGATGTTTTTGTTTGAAATCGATTCAGGCGAAGAAACCGTCGGATCATGATATCATTTTAGGTAGACGTTTTTCGATGATGAGTTTGTTTGAATTCGTTTTAGGTGAAGAAATCATCGGAAAATCGTCTGATCATGAGACGATTTTTGCTCGAGAGATGTTTTTTTATAATGTTTCCGATTGGAATTGAATTAGGCGAAGAAAATGTCAGAAATTTGTCTGATCGTGATATGATTTTAGTTAGAGATTTGCTTTTTAATGGCGAATTTGTTTGAAATACATTTAGGTGAAGAAATTGTCAGAGCATGATTTAATTTTAGTTAGAGATGTGTTTTTTTTTTATGATGTTTTGTTTGAAATTTGATCAGGCAAAGAAATCGTCTGAAAATCTAAAGGAAGTGACTCATAAAGTGTTCTTCGATGTTGCCATTGATGGAAAACCAGCTGGTATGTTTTCACGGAATATTGACGTTAAACTCAGCGTCCTGAAATTTTTATATGCATTCTTGAAAATATTTGGAGATTTGATTGGCTTTAGCTTGTTGGAGTAGATAAGATTATATGACTGCTTTTTTTTTTGTTAATATCTGAAGGCGAATAACACAGATCATACGAGTTATGTTGCTAGTTCATTTCTACTATCTCCTGAATTTCATGTTGTTATATGGTAAATAATCTTTGTGTAGTACTGTTGCCTGGTTTAACAACGGTACGACTACTATGGTAAATGGGGTTCATGGCATAAAATATGGCCATTGTATGAGTTACAACGGTCTTATTAAGTACTCCTATATGGTCAATTATGTCGCTGGTCTACTTTTATGTACTAGTGGTCATCTATCCTGTATTTTAAGAAGTTCATAGTATCTAATTGATCATTTGCCGTGTAGAATCGCTGTAACTGTTATTGATCATTTCCTTATTTTAGGTCGCATTGAGATGGGCCTATTTGGGAAGACTGTCCCCAAAACAGCTGGTAATATATTACTCTCCTTGATTAGATCCTTTGATCAGTTAGTGCGTGTTAGCTTTATTGTGTGAATGTTACTGACTTTGGCGTCTTTTCTTTACCTTTTTTTGTAGAAAATTTCCGAGCATTGTGCACTGGTAAGTTTGCCATCATCCTTTGGTCTACTATTTGTTTTCATTCTGATTCTTTGTAAGACGTGTGAAGAGTGTGGTTATTAGGTATGAGTTTGATGTAGTGCAAATTTTCGAGGCTGGGAGTTCGTAGTATACACTACTAGTCTACTCCAATAGCTGTTACCTGATAAAAATGTTTTCGGTTGTGATCAGTTTGCTGCATTAGAAATTTGCCAAACTCATTAAGAGCGAGGATTTCAGTGCATTTTAACTAACGGTAGACGATTTTCACTTTGTTCATGAGAATGAAATCTAAACAGCACTTTAATAACTTTTTGCAGGAGAGAAAGGTATTGGCAAGTCTGGGAAACCTCTGCACTACAAGGGAAGCAAATTCCACAGGATTATTCCAAGTTTCATGCTTCAAGGAGGTGACTTCACTCTTGGTGACGGAAGAGGTGGGGAATCAATTTACGGAGAGAAGTTTGCTGATGAAAACTTCAAGCTGAAGCATACTGGGCCAGGTAGTTACAGTTTCCTAGTTATGGTGTTACCTGCTTGAAAAGTTAGTAGTCCGGAATGAAGTTCAGTTGGTTCAGATGTCTGTTAATGCATTAATCAGTAAATACATAAACATACAGCTCACGGAGTATAAAGTCTTCACTAAAAGGTAATTTTCATTGTGTGGGACTTACTCAACCGTGCCATCTTTCCATGTGCAGGTCTTCTGTCCATGGCGAATGCAGGGGAGGACACCAATGGTTCTCAGTTCTTTATTACGACTGTAACAACCAGCTGGTTAGTAAATTACGTATTTATTAAGAGAGCTTTATATATCGAGCTAGTCAGTGTATAAGAGCCAAGTTTTTAAATTCATCCTTCAACTGTAACACACTCCGTACAGTATTCTGAGTGAACTTGTTATTACCGTATGATTTTGCAGGTTGGATGGCAGGCATGTTGTCTTCGGGAAGGTTCTTTCTGGAATGGATGTTGTTTACAAGATTGAAGCCGAGGGTAAGCAAAACGGCACACCTAAAAGCAAAGTCGTTATTACTGACAGTGGGGAACTTCCTCTGTAATTTCTTATCCTAATTTTTAGGAATGGGAATAGTTCAATCTCGAGTTTTTAAATTAGAGTTATCGAATATTTTTGCCGCGTGGTCTTCTTCTAGACCACAGTGATACGAAAAGCTGTGTTATGGATAACTAATGGCAACACCACTGTATTTGTACCATGGTTGACAGTTGATGGTTTCGATTTTCAATATAACACCACATCCACCGGTACACCATTCAATGACTATTTATCATGTGCATGTAGGAACCGTGTTTAACGGCCGACTTCATGACCTGTGTAGACTACTAGTCTGGTATTTATTAGCTGGTTGCCTGATCATCTTCCTCTTGATCAATCCACTCGTATTTTCATTCTGTATGAGAAACATCAGTGATCGACATGCTCCTTTTAAATGTGAAAAAAACCTCAGTGACGTAAACAGAGTAATTGGTTGTTGCAGCATGTCTACTTAAGACTGTCAAATAATAACATCTTATAACAAGAGACTAGACTACTCAGAGATTCAACCATTCTTTGTTCTAACCGACGGTGCAACAAAAAAAATACCAGGTCTATTTTGCAATGGTTAAGAAAATCAAAGCGTCTCCCTTGTGACGGGTCGGTATTTGTGACGGGTAATGCCACTCACAAAACGAATAAAGCAAAAGGTGGGGGCACCCCTCCACTTGCTTTCCTCTCTCCTCTCATGGGTCTTTTGTCTCACAATTTGGTACCCGTCTTCTCAAAGTGACGGATACCTTCCGTCACAAATGAGAATTGTCCTAAGAAAATTTACAGCAACAAGTCTGGTTTATCATTAATTCGTAGATAACCCCTCTTGCAAATCCGAAAATCAGACTGAAATAAAAATTTTAAATTTCAATGGCAAGTGCCTTTTAGTTCTTTACTGTTCTTCAAATAATGTTCATAATAAATAGTACAAGACTAACAAAAACCTGAAATTTACAAGAATGCTGGGCGCGGGTGACTTCTCCTCTTAGTTAACAAGTTCTGTGTCGCGCACCTGAGAATAATGCTACCATTGAATACAGACTCAAATACAGCAAACAAATTACACCATGTAGAACAACAAAAAAGACACATTAAATGCTTCTAATCCAAATGTGCAAGGCTAGGGTTAGCTTGTACACAGCAGACATGGAGAACACCTGAGCTCTGATCCATATCCGCAGGAATGTAACTATTCGGTATCGCTGTCGCTTCCAGAATCAAGAAAGCTGAACTCTCTCGGACCCTCGAGTTTAATCAGCACTGTACCTGAGTTCTCTTCGCTCCAAGCAACTCTTTCTTTTTTCAAAAGGTTAATCACCTGCATTAAAATCCATCATTATGTGGCCATGGTACAAGAACAGTATACAGTCTAGATAGAGAACCAATTTGCAATAGTTAATAATACTCCAATGCCTGAAAATGTGCGTCTATGACTCATTTGGAGAATTGAAAATAAGTTATGAGTTTACACAATAAGAATAGGAAAACAAAAACAGTGATTCTTTACTGTATCTTTCAAATCGCTCAAATAATAACCTACTATCCTCTACCAGCCAATTAACCGATTGATTACATAAGAAGAGCTACAATATTAGAAAATCCTTACCGATTGTTTCACAACAGACTTCCCCAAACCTCGAGACCCACATCCTGTTATTACCCGAATATATTGCACAGCTAAAGCACAGAGAACAGGAAGTATCAGAGACTTGAATACTGAAAACATGGCAATTCATGAACATATGAGAAATTAGGGATGTAGTACAAACTACTCACAGGAAATATAGGTTGCAAATAACAAATGAAGCTTCACCACCTTCATCGCTTGTTTAACATGTTGTCCATGTAAATCAATTGTCAAGGAATTTTGAATCCCCCTGTTCCTGCAAATGGCGCATTAAATAAAATTATGGAAAAAGAACCACCAAAAATAAAATACAGAATGTACAGTCCATAGTTGATCGGGCAACCTAGTCTTAAATATTTCCAAGCTCGCCTTTTCATCTGCTTCTCGAGCCATCTTGCTGTACAGTTTAGCCTAGGCAAAACAAAATAGGTCTGAGCCAAGCTATAAAGAAGCAATAAAACAAAAGGCCGAGTCACAAAGAGATTAATGTGAAAAGGGTGATTTGGATAAGATCGGTTATAATGGTTTATACCCATCTTATAGTTTGTAGTTCACTTGACACATACGGGAGGGACAAATCTAAAAATCTACCTAGTAGCTGCCAACAGGTCAAACTAGATTCCATGTAATTTATGCGGTCAGTGATTATTTGCAAAATTTCTTGTGCATCTTTTACTTATAACCACAGTGTAGCTAACTAGCCAAGCAGGATCTGATCTAATATCATTGGAGCTGCACTATCTAATTTTCTTCCTTTAAGGTTGCAGTAGGAAGTTAAGGCTAGGCAAATGGCTCATAAAAGGAATCCCAACGCAAAATAGGCTATGTTACGCCTACTCTTCTAATTTACTTGCATATCCGTAACACGAGCATGACATTTGGACGGCTCATTTAAGCCGAAATATACCGAGTTTTCATAAAATAACCGAGTCCAACACTTGGACATGCACCGTGCTGGATACTCCTGAAACAAGTCTGAGTAATATAGGTAACAGGCTCTTGGATTAAGGGGTAGACAATTCAGCATATAAATCGATAGCAAGAATTCTAAGATAAAGAACAAAGCCTGTCCCAAAAAAAATTGGGATTCGCTAAGATGATGAATCACAGAATTGCCACTGTGAATGTTAATATTGATAAGCTCCTACACCAACGAATGCAAAAACCACGAGAATCCAAGAAATTAGAAGGAAAGAGAGATGTCTAGATTTTAGATGTTATATGAATCATGAGGTAAAGGACCTCAAAAACAAAGCATTTTCTCCAGCACCATTTCTTTTTCAAACCTGAACTGTTTGGTTTGCAGAAAAAAAGGAAAATATAAATCAGAAGTTTCAATGCAAAAGAAGAAGGGCATAATACTTATGGCTCACATTTGAGAGAATCAGGAGAATAATATAAAAATCATCAATTTACAGCAACGGTTTAGCTACACAGATCAGATTTCACTAGGCAAGTGGAAGGAAGAAATGGTTACCTTTTCAGACATGTATCTGGCATAATTCTTTTCTCCACTAGAAAATGCAGCAGCGGCCTACACGACAACATGCCTCATAATGTTAGCACAAGCACTTTAAGAAAAGGGGTCTTGTATCAAAAAAAATAAAAAAAATTAAACCACATTTACTCCAAGCAAAAGTTATTCATGTTCTCATAGAGCATGCTTTATTTAGGGAAGTTCGTATTATGTCAAACACTATCTTTGAAACGCACTTCACACAAATAAATCCTATCTCAAATGTGTTACTGAATTTTTGTTGGTCACTTGATGATAACAGCTGATTCCAGAGTAAAAAGAATGACCAAAGCAAAGGGTCGAAAAGGTGAGAAAATGAGGAGTATAATAACCTTGTTATAACAAGTACTAGTTTTATTCCAATGCTGTTGTGCTGTTCCTCTAAACATCTGATATTCAGTTCCTTTTGCAACAGCTAAAAATGGAGAAAGCAGCAGAAAAATAAAAAAATGTGAACAAAAATGCTGCGAAAAAAATCGCCTTTAATTATTTAACACTAAGCAAAACATCATGATAGCGCAATTATATATTAACCAGCTCAGGCGCACAAGGCAATTAAATCAGACCTACGTCGTAATATATATAGGGAATCCAAAAACTTGGCAAACACGAAATGTAATGATTTCTGATGGAGCAGGCAACAGATCAAGTAGCACCAACGAAACAGGTTAAACCCCTGGGCCTAGTCCAACAGAAATCTATGAAAAGAAATTCCAGACAGATGTACACCATATTTTCATGTGTACCTTCAGTAATCATGTGTTGTGGAAGAGAGTCGGTACAGCCGAGTCCAACTCGTTTTTGAGCAAAAGTCTCCATTTGTTTTACTACATTCTTCCAGTTCATCGTAGAAGGTTCATGTTCTGCACTCTTAGGCATATTAAACAAGGATTCCAACAGTTGCTGAGGTAGCTCATCTCCATCCATCCTTGCACTTCCTGCGCCTAACTTTCTTGAAGAGTGAGAAGAAAGAAGTGCGTCTGCATAATTCCTGAAAACATATAATGTAATCTCAGTCAGTTACACATCAGCATTTGCAACTTGCTAAACAATCTTTTCATCAAACCCAATTGAAAAATACAAACACCACAAGATGCCAATTCAAATTTTCAGGAACAAAACCCGCGGAGTAATATAAAGCAAATCACACCCCTGACCACTGCCAGGAAAAGAAAAATACTCCCTCCATTCAACTCCACTTTGCACTTTTTTATTTTGTACACTATTCACAAGTGAGAAGAATACTCCAATATTCTCTCAATACATAAGTGAAAATATTCATGGGGGATCTTGTTTGATTCGTCTTTATGAGTACATTAAAAATATCCAACTTTTATAATTTTTGCAAGTACGTAGCTAAAGATATTTATGACGTAAAACACGCGTTGGCAAACGTGAAAAAGCAAAAGTGCAAAGTGGAGTTGAATGGAGGGAGTACAAAAACAATGTTTACTACTCACTGAGAACCAAGGATGCTCATCAGCCAAAACAAAACAAAAATTACCTGCCAGAATAGTTGAAAAACTGCATATTATCTTGAACATCACTTTCAGAACAGTATGAATTGGAATCAGAGCCCCAAAACTGTAATTACAAAATACAAAAAAAAAAAGACAGGGTCAACAAACTTCTATCAAGACATGGTATATCAATTTTACCAAAAAAAAAAACAAAACGCAACTAAAGAAGATTCACAAAAAGTGGTAACACAACATGTATGGCATGCTACCATGCACAAAATAAGATGAAAAGGTAGCAATTTGAACAATCGATAAAAAAAACAATCTGTCGGAAGGGACCTCTTTGTCAACTTCTTAAGACGATTGAACTTTTCAGTCGCTTGCCTTATATTGTGCCTGGAGACTGGGGGTGACTTCAGAGGCGGTTAACTTCCCTCACCAGTCACCCCTCTCCAGGGACAGCCTGCAACAGTTCAGCGGTGGTGTTGGGTTAGTGTATAGGTCAGGAGTGGATACAGTATAGGGGATTGGAAGGTAGGTTATAGGACTACCGGAGTGACACAATATTGTGTTTTTTCTTGGCAATCCAAAATTGTAGAAACAACAAGAAAGCGTTTAGGTCAGCAATCCAAAGTGGTGAAGTCGGTAATAAAGTAGAGTAATGAAATTAGATATTACTTTCGTACCACAAAGGCACAAACTAAGAATGAGATGTATGCTAGCACTTACACTGTCACTAAAGTCCATGTATCTTGAATATTCACTGCAGTTTGAATATTTGTCACTTGCAGAAGATTCACTACTAGGTGCAGACAAATCAAGCAAAACCTCCAGTGCCTGCATGATAAAAGAAAATATTGAAAAATGAATCTATGTGAAGTACTGTAGACACTAAAATCTCATATTAGTAACTTGCAAATGATAGGATATTTTGCAATTCTACAAATCATTATAAAAAAGACTTGTGATAATATTTCCAGAATATTAGGGAATAATTTTGGCTTGTTCTCCAAGTTGTTAGGTAGGTTTTTTTCACTTTTTCTTTTTGTCGCCCTTAAATGGCTGATTTCGCCAGAATGAAATACAACATTACAATTTTGCTTAATTTGTTTTCTTTTATTCCTTTAATCTTCATCTCTAAAAATATCATCATTTCATATATATTTATCTATCATCTGTACCAAAAAAAAAAAAAAAAAAAAAAAAAAACAATTCAAGAAAAACAAATAAAAATGACTTAAATCAACTGATGAATTGAGATGGTTTATTAGTTTGACCCAAGATTTGAACGACAATCAAATAATCCCCAAATTTTCCCTACAAAGTGCTAAATTTAAATAAGAAAATAATACTTTTATTAATAAATGCCTATTATATTCCCACAAATTATAATTATTTTTAATTAACTTGTATCTGTAGTAAATGCCTATAGATTATTATTATTAGGTTGGTGACCAAAAAATTCATCAAAATAATTTGAAGAAGAGAAGTATTAAAATGTTATCATTATTTTCATGATATACAAAAAAACACTAGAAAAACATATCTCATAACATTAGTCAACACTCTTGCTTATTTTTATAGTTTCAAATTTTTTTCTCAAATTAAAATACAAGGATGAGAAATATGAAATTAATGAGTTGTAAATCGAAATCTATAAGCAGCAAACAGAAAAGATTCTATCTGTATATACCGTGCAATAATTGCAAGGGACCTAATCAAAGTATCACACGATTAAAAACTGGTAGAATTTAGGGTATGAAAGTTGAAATAAGACCAACTATATGTAGTGGATTTCATGCAAATCAATACAATTGCATACAGCGGTTTGAAACAATACACGATAAGAGTGTCGTATGTTTTATCCGACACAATGGTGCTGATGTTCGTGCGTCACACACAACTACATGAGTGTTCATGCGTTAAACGCGACACAATGGTGGTGGTGTTCGTGCGCCACACAGAACACAACGATGGTGGTGTTCGTCTATCACACACGACCAAGCCCTGGCGGGTGGTTCATCCACCTCACACACTCACACGATAGATAAATGATGGTGTCGTATGTTTTACCGGATGCAATGACTCAGACGAATGCGGCGATCATTCCCTGATGTTGCTCAGTCAGTGGTGGTGGTGGTGGTGGTTTGTTCAGCTCAAAAACGAATCAAACTAAGTCGATAATCGATATTTATTCAAATCAATAGCTACGTTCTACAAGATCGGAATTCAAATTACATCTAGGGTCATAACTCTGATAAAGGTTAGGAATTGAAAAATTAATAGCATTCGGAAATCAAGTCAAGTGAAAGAACCGAAGAATTAATCAAGTTCAGTATCTCGTTTTCGGCAGGTAAAATATTGTTGCTCATAATTGAAATAGGTATGTATTACGTCTACGGCTTAAAATATTGATGATATTGTTGTGCATTATTAATAAGAGAGGAGATAACAGACGTAATTACAGACCTATAAGATCATAACTATAAAATTACGTCTTTTTAGGGTTAAAATTTGATGTTGTCGAGATTTGACCCAAGGCGATGAAAAGCAGCTCCTTTTGGTGTAACGAGAGCTACAAAGGCAAATTTGATACTTTCGGGATTTGAACCAAGGTCATGAGTAACACGCTCATGACTTTATTAGCTAAGGTATAAGCCAATAAATACTGAGCTCCTTCATAGGGTTTAGGAGGGCAGATGAAACAAGAGGCCCTCCTACTACGGAATTGTAGGCAGGCTGAAATAAGCCACAAACTAGGCCCCATCCCCTCTCTACGGAATTAAGTAGATAAGCCTTGTAGGTAATATCCAAACCCCAGATCCCTTAGAGATAGAATCAAAAGAATCCTAAAAATTGTAACCCAAACTTTTCAATAATAAAACTCTAGTTATTTCAGATTCAATTTTATGGTAAACAAGTATATTCTAAGAATTTGATGGCTATTTAAGGGTGTTAGATTATTTTCATTTCCCTTAACTTTCTAAATTTTAAACCTGATAGTATGAAATCATAGGACACGTTTAAAAAGCGAGATAAAAAAAGATGGGGGAGGGGCACACCATCAGTTAATGTCTCACAAGGAGACAGATAGAAAATGAAGTAATGTCACTCCATTCACAAAATGGAGAACAAAAAACATACAAGGGTCTGAAAATACTACTGAAACATAGGCCGGGGATAGTTTTGGGCAACAAGTGCTATAGATCAAGAAGTTATAATATCGAACATTACAGTAGAGTAAGATCTTAATACTAACCTCAAAACATTAACACCGATTGCATGCTGAAAAGAATATAGCAAAACAAGATAAATTCATTCTACTAGATACTCTTCAAAAGTTCAAAGTAATAAAGATGATTATAATGCCAACAAAGAACATCACTTGACAGTTTTCTGGGCTATCAGATCAAGTTACGAAGAAGTATTTGATTTATAGACATACAGTAGCATGTAAAAACATCATTAGAACACGTGTTGATCCATTATGTTAGCAATACCTTTTCAACTTCATATCCACAGTTACCTGAAAAACAAAATCAGATAGTCCTTTCAGCATTTGTACAAACAGCAAAATACTCAAGTCAAAGTGCTACTTTGAGAAATCAATGAGAAAAAGGCAATAGTTAGGCACCAGCAACGCGACACAGATTCATAGACAGCTCCCTAACCCCAACACAAACACACAAATAAATAGTGAAAACAACGTATATGGCGAGTATATATGAAGTCAGCTAAAAAGTGAAATGAGGAGGCAGAAAAAAGAGAACGGAATGGAGAGCGGCACCAATCATAAGCACCTTGAGTTAAAGCTAAAGACGGAACTTTAAAATTGCAACTCTATAATCTCTCTGTTAAATGGCATGAAAGTGATGGTTATGATAAAAGTCAAAATCAGGGAAATCAAAATGTCGACTTTCTGCAAGTGCAATAAAAACCTAACAAGCATACAAAACCCCAACCGTCCATCGATATACTTAAAGCACACACGAAAACTAACACAGCAACCTAACAAAATCATATGAAAGCACACAAACCAATATGCCAATCTCAATCAAATGTACATGCTCAGGCGATAACAACACGTCCAAGACAGCTGAAACAACAACAATATCATCAACTACTTACATTTAATTTGCAATTTCGCAATTCTTAATATTTCAACATTCCATCAAACCAACAAACAACACAAATTCTCATAAAAAAATCGCCACACCTGCTCATTACTCAAATACCCTTTCTAACAGTCTATAATAACTACCAATCTACCATAGCATAAGGGTAATTGACTAATGTGTCCCAACTCCCAAATAAATAACTTTACGATAATTTAGACTAAAACCGTTTTACAGAAGCACATACATAAAACATCTTTAACAACCTTAAATAACAATCAGCATATCGGAGGGGTAATTATGATCAAAACAGATAACTTTACGATAATCGGAGGGGCAATTATGACCAAAACAGATAACTTTACGATAATTCAGTATAAAACCGTTTTACAAAAAGCACGTACATAACACATCTTGAACAATTGCCATGCCAAGTTCACAATCATCACCAAGCATCGAACACAAAAACTGCTCCGCTTCCTCGACATTATTAACCTTCCCACCACCGCCACCAAATCCTTTCTCCTTAACAACCTCCTTCCTCGACGTAACCGACACATAATCCTTCCCTAGAAAATTCGATATCGTTCCGGCTGCCGCCACAACCTTTTTCCCCTTATTCCCCCTAAATTCCGCGCAAGCAACATTATCACCATTACTACTAGTACTACTGCTTCCACCATTAGAGCTCTGATTCGAGCTCGAGCAACTTGCTTGATACGCTTCCGAATTATCGCTTAAAATGTCGGCTGCTTTGTTCGGATCACCATTAGCTTCTCTATAAGCCGCTTGAGCTTCTTCCATTGAAGCTAATGAAAAAGCCTCAACTAAACCTTCGATTATTCTTCGTTCCTCAATTCCGCCATTGTTATCGCAATTGTTGTCCTTGTTCTCAGAAACAACGACGTTTTTCTTCGATCTTCTCCTCTGCTTCCTTGATTGCTTCATCTCTCAAAAACAATTGAAGTTAAATTAAATTAATTGATGTGATTGAAACTACAAATTGTCAAAATGATCGGTCGAATTCGATCCTAGGGTTTAGCGGGGTGGAGATTTACAAAAGGAGAGGAGAATCGAAGATGATGAAACCCTAAATTGGCGATTAATTTGGGGGAATTTTGAGGAAAAGAGAGGAGAGAGAATATTAATTTGGGAAAATTGGTGGTTAGGGTTGACTGCCATTATTTTGATTGATATTTTATTTGATTTATTTACAGAAAGTTAATGGAAGATGAAACGAAAGTGATTAGGAAGTAAAAAGGAAATTAGATGGAAAAAAGTCAAGAATTAGTTGCGATAATAATTGTATAATTTACGGAAAACTTGATAAAAAAACCGACAATTTATATGAGTCAGTTTATATTGATGAATTATCGGGAATTTTGGATATATCTTTGAAAAAGATTAGAAAATATTCGTGATTTTAAAAATAGTTTATCTATTCATCATAGTAGAATTTAGAAGTGTATATATAAATAAAGGAAATTAAACAAATAATATAGAAAAAAGGAACTAGGTAAGTTGGGATTTTGAAAAGGTTTAATTGTGGTGAGGATTTAAATAGGCGATTAGCTGGTTTTGACGTGTAACTAAAATTACTATTGTTAATCGAATTATATTATTGTTAAAACATACTGTTATTTTCCACGAAAAAATTAAATTGGGTTAGGCTCATATGTGAAAATAAATAAACTCAGGTGTTTCTTCATTTTATTCTTAGATTATATCCGTCATTATTAACGAGTGACGGTCTAAGCCACTTTTTTGAGTTATTGAGTTCCCTTTTCCCTTCCCAATTGTCTTGGCACGACCCAAACTGACCATCCTTTCTTTATCTTTACGACTCCCCAAAATTCTAAGGGGCCGTTTGGTTAGAGGCTTAGAGCGAGTGAAAGGATCAGAAAAATGCACAATGCTAAAAGGTTGCATAACATCATTACACTTCAAGAAGAATATTAGGTACACTTCAAGGGGGTTATTAGGCATTTACAGCACTGTCAGCACATATGCATCGCGCCTCAATGAAGTTCTCCGACCTTCATCTGCGGAACTACAAAAAAACCGTGGCAAATACAGACTACTATGGTCTACGTATGATTTAGCTTAGAAAGTAGTCTGACAATCCTACGCTCTGTAAACTTTGATCTATCTACCCCATCTTATTCTGACCCCAAATACAGGTTTTCTGCATTACAGAGAAACGACAAACAATTTTTTGATGAAACAGCGGAAAAGGTGAGGTCTTTGTGTGAAGCATCATGGTGTCCCTTCTACTGCCTGTATCGGTTCATCATATACAGGATGAGGCAAGACCTTCTGCCCGTTATACACATGGTTGACACCATGATTTAGAGGTTTAGATATGCGATCTTGAAGACCCAGTGAACCATATTCGGATTCCTGAATAGACGAAGTATATGTTGCTTGTCTCACAGAATTAAGGGCTTCATAGAATTTCTCGTGCCCTGGTGGCTTGGCAAACCATAGCTCATTTTCATCTCCTACACGGTGTTTAGCACACTCCAGTGCTCTCTTTTGCACTTCATCTCCGACTCTCTGCATGTAACAAAGGGCAGCCATTATAATCAATTCATTCAAAGTCATAAGTACAGCTTTAACTTTCTTTTTCGTCAATGGCAGACAATTGAGGATGACAGAAGCTTATGCAAAAGGAGAACATCCATAACCGTCCCATTTTCAACAGCAACATGCAAATGTCTAAGCTACCTAAAACTCATGACCAGGTTTCGAAAACCGTCAACAAGAAAACTGCCTTTTAGAAACATTATGTCGTCCATAATACAGAGCATAAACAATTTTCACAGACCTAGCTCTAAAAGTGGCAACCGCCCTCTCTTATCAAGAACAACACTCAGTCAGTAGCATGATTAAGTAGCTCCGCTTCCTGGCATCATGTGGCCTCATGAGCAATAAACATATCAAGCTTATGACCACTACTACAATAATATCGGTGCCTTGAGGACTCTCACTAATGGCAATGTAACAGTGTCGGACTGTCGGATACACACAATCTTACTCTTATGTGTTAACAAAAGAGGGAGTTTGTTTCTAGATGATCCATAATGAACATTACACCAACAATGAGACCAAAAATTGTATGGAATAAATGCTACGAAGTATTTCAAAATGAAAAGAAACACCGCCAGTTTAGTGGGTCATTAGCATTTTTTAAGCTACTCATTTAAGAAGTATATAATGATATTTGGCTCACATTACTGATACTTTCTTAGCATTCATCAAACTACTCATTTACGAAGCATATCTCGGACAAATCCATTTGAGCTACTTCTATACTGTATACTGTAACCCAAATCAAACCACTGACAGAATCACACCTTACCAACTACATACAATCCTTGTCACAGACAGTTGCCCCTCCTTCTCAAACCAAAACGAACAATGCAGCTCCATTTATCAAATGCCCTCAAGAGCTGTCTTAAGTTAAGACGGTCTTAAACGACGAATGGTGTAACAAGTGTCACCAAGATATCAACACAGTATACAAACAATTAAACACAATTTCTACTAACAAAAAATTCATGCAGACCAGCAAGCAGCAAACAGAACATTTAACCAACAAACAACATGATCAAGGTTGCTTAAACCATATCTATATACAAGCATATTAACATTAACAACAATGACAGCAACATCAACAATATCCTAGTGCCTCAAGGACTCCCGCAAAATGCGGTTAAGGGGGTTAGATGTACGCAACCTTACCCCTGTGCCAACATACATAACTCTTTTCAGGATGACTCAAATAAACAGTAACATACAGAGAAAATTACTGTTCACAACCCTGATACAACTTAGGATATTTATCACCAAATTAACATTAACGATAACAACGTTATCCAAGGGCCTCTAGGGCTCCCCCAAATTGCGGGGTAAGAGTGGTTGCATGTAGCCATGTACGCAACCTTACCCATGCGCTAACACAAAGAAGTTGTTTCCGGATGACACGAATTAACATCAACATCAACATCAACATGCAGATAATTTATTCACAAACCTGCAACAACTTAGGATCAAACTTAGGCAACCCAATTTGACCAACAGTTAAACACCCAAAAAAGTTACCCAACAAAGCAGCATCAGGAACAGGCAATCCATGAACAAGACCAGCAACAAGCCCACCTAACAAACTATCCCCAGCACCAGTAGGATCAACCTGAAGCGTCGAAAACGGATCAATCTTAATCTCCCCATCTTTCCAATACACTCTACAACCATCTTCCCCATCTGTCACAACTACACAACACAATTTCCTCACTTCCTCTACATCTATAAACTCCGCTTCCTCTGACGACGCCTTCAAAACCCCGATTTTCGACAATAACCGATTAAATTTCGTATCTTTAAGCTTAACTAACCTAACCCTACCATCAATCTCATCAAATTCTCTAATCAAACCTTGTACATCAACAAACACAGCATCACATATCTCAACCATTTTCTCCAATGTATCCGGTAATATCTCCCCACCCACCCCAACCGCCATCCCAAACCCGTAACCCGAACCCACCTCGGGTAATTCCCCGGGTCGAATCGGGTCACATGCGGCAACCCGTTTAAGGGTCCGATCGGGACCCGGGTCAGACCCGGTTGATTTAAAATGGGCGTGAAAAAGGGTGGTTGGGGAAGTGGGGGCCACAATTGGTGGGTTAGTTACGGAATAATTAAAGTCAGACCCGACCTTGGAGACGTAATCGCATGTAACTGCGAAATTATGAAAGATATTGGCGATAAAAGATGCAGCGCCTCCTAATGATTCAGCTGTCACGACGTCGTCCTTAAGGAGGACGTCGTGACAGTAATTTCCTACAACTAGGCCACGGGTGGAATTGCCCATGGTATTTTTTCGATCAAAATGAAGAAAGAATGTTGAATTTGAAGACAATTAGTTAGTTACTTAAAGTTTGTAGGGTAGTTTATTCTGTAGGAGTACTTTATTTTGGTGATTTTGTACTTGGGAATTAGGATTGTGATGCAAATTATGTTACTGTTGGTGTAAGGAAATGGTACAAATGTTTCATTGATGCAATAGCTTCGATCATGTCTAAGAAATTGTCAGAAAATATTGGCCACGTTACTATTTCTTAGGGAATGTTAGGAGGACTCTTGTTGTAGGACCAGACAGTTCGCGAGCAATTCGAGCTTGACTCGGTCAAAGTTCGGTTAAAGTTCTGCTCGAGAGTTTAACGAGTCAAGCCGAGCAAACGTTGACTCGGCTCGAAAAGCTTGTGAGCGGATCTAACTTGTGTAATTAGATAATATATTACTCATATTTTGTAAAAATATTTTGTCATGATTATATATTTGTATCACACATATAGTAAATGTCTCGTTAATTTTCCAATATTTGTATATAAAACTTTTGAGCCTTATTATTGAAAATATCGAGAGAAGAAAAACAAACATTTAACAATTATATATAGGCTCGAGTTGAGCTCGAATTTGGCTCGAGCTCGCGTTAAAGCTCGCAAGCTTGATAACGAGCACAATTTTTTCTAACTCGAGATCGGCTCGAGCTCAAGTTTTACTTTATGAGCACAAGCCGAGCAAGGTCAAGCTCGGACTCGGCTCGGCTCGTTAACACCCCTAGTTGAGTGTTAATAAGTACGGTTTAAGATGAAAGATATTCGTTTTAAATGTAGTAAAATAGGATAAATAAATAGATGAGATGAAAGATATAGTCATAAAATAAATGTTTATGGAATGACAATAAACTTGTCTTATTTATTTATATGGAGTTGTATTTGGCTCATACCTTGTTATGCAATTTAGTGCTTCACTAATATGTGAGGGTTCAATATGAAAAAATGGGATTTCACTACTTTATGCCGAGTATTTTGATAAGAGAATTGCTATCCACCTTCTCTTCTGTTTTCTCCTGTAATAAACGGTTAAAATATAGTATATTTAACCTTATCTACTTGTCATCCGACCCCACACGATATATATTATCTTAATCGATTGTGAAACGCGCCTTTTCATGGTGGAAGAGAGGGAGGGGAGGGAGAAGTTAGATAGATGATAAAAGCCCTTTTGAGTTTATAAAAATAGTCTCTCTTTGGGGTGACTGTGACACGCGCCTTTTCATGGTACTAGAGCTCATGGCTATGACCTTGGTACGATTATTTAAACTAAGCAAATTTTATGACTGGATGGATGTTCTTGGAGCTTATAAAGTCGGCTCTCTTCTACTTGTAAAGAGAATAGCATTCATCTTACATGTTCGTTTAGTCTTGGACTCAAAGCTTAATAAACCGATGAGCTACCTCTATGGCCGCTTGATCCACGTTAACAGATTTCAAGAAACTCAAAGAACACATGAACATTTGCTCAATAGACGAGGAACTTTATCAACCACACCGACTTGCAGTCTCATAGCCATTCACATCAGCTGAACGGCGGCTAAAAAACCAAGGTAGTCTGCGCACAAGCTGATTATACTTCTAGGGAAGGAACAAACACTTTCAGACGTTTGATTTATTTCACCTACAATTTTGAGAAGCTTACACCATTTGGATGGACGAGAGTTTAATGTACCAGTCGTCCTTCGAGGTCAACAAGAGTTTCAAGAAACAACATACAACAAGATGCACATACATCATACGGAGTAGTAGCTAAAGGCAATGAACACAACGAACAGTTCTCGAGATTTGTACCTTCAGAAAAGTAATTGGATACGTACTAGTTAGACCATTATGCGGGATCAAGTAACCCCGATTAAAGGTACAGTAAGCAGAAGCCAGTTATTTATGTGCTAAGATGGTTATGGTATTTATAAATTGTACAGACCAGGAATGTCCACCTTGCAAGATATCAGCCTAGTGAATTCCTCCCATGAATGTCTTCGGGTCTGGACAATTCCCGCTAAATTGTGCTTGTGAGAAATCGAAACCTGGGTTCTGCAAGAAAAAGGTTCCCACAATTAAATTCACCTAAATACGACAAAGTAATACGGAGTATATGTTATCAGACAGCTGGGACTAAATGATGAACATAGATCTGGAGACAATGACAGATGCGTGTAATGACTTGTGACTTGTGACTTGTGACACCGGACGCTGTAAAACAGATATCACTGACTAGTTTGAGATTGAAATCAGACTCAGTGTTCAAACATTATAATCAAAGCCGACGAACGTAAGTCGCAAAGCAACACTAGAAGATAATCCAATGGAAGTATGAAGCCCATTTATATCCGCCACACTGAATTTGTTTCCACTTTTTGATTTTTCATATTACAAAACCAGGATGTGCATCAAGCTGGTAAACTAAACTAAGAAAGCAACAAGGACCTTTCGATTTAAAAAAAAAAATTATCCTTGAGCCAATAAGACAAATCAACCACCAGAGTACAGATTATCATATTGCACACCAGCACTTGCATTGAACAAGTAGCATACACGTATGAAGGTCTTTTACATAAGTTAACCAGCTGCTCTAACAAAGGAGGATCCCAAAGAGGCACATAAGTAAAAGACAAATGCAAATCAAAGCACTCAGCATTAGGCCTCCAATGAACGTCTCCACAATAAAGCTATAAACGTTAAATTTATAATTAGTCAACTTTTCAAGGAGGAAAAAAGTGAAGTATATTATTTACTTTGAAGTTACTCCTATAGGATAGAAGGAGAGTCGTGCAATAAACTATTTCCATCTTCCTCGCCATGTTAGTCATACACCCCAACTGATTACCTGCTCCATACCACATTTAACTGCACATCTAATCCTATTGCCGAGCTCAAGGCTGAAGCAGAAACTTCTCATTGAAGTTCAGCTCACTCATCAAAGGAACCCGTTACAACTAAGTATGCCCATCCTATTGTTAGAGCTAAGTAAATAGGTAGCATAGTCTTCTTATAGTTGTATGATTTTGAATCCAATTTTACATTAAGTTTGCATAAAGTCTGTAAGATGATTAATAACGACAGAGTACCATTACGTACGTAATTATAATGTGCAACCAATTTTTAACTCACCTCTTCTTGAAATCTCTGGAGCATAAGGCGCTTCTGCTCAAGATCTGTAGAGTACGGATCCAGCTGACCTTCACCGATAATAGGTGAAGTCCATGTTTGACCTTTATCCCTCTTTTGCAGGGTTATATGCATTGTGTTATCCTCTGACAATCATGCAGAAGCGTAAAGTAGGCGTAAACATTTGCATTATGAAGCTGGAAGCCTTTTCATCAACTTAGCAATTCTTCAACAACGAAATATAAGCATTTCATTTATAAAAATCGAAAATTAAAGTATTTAAGCGATATATGCCAACTTTTTAATGTAAGATACTCAAAATACCTAACTTTATACGAAATTATGAATATCACAGTAATCACACTATCAACATAGACGACCTAAGTTTCGTTACCCTGTTCACAAAGCCAGAAACTCAATTACGCGAAACATTCATGAATTACATCCAGTTTTTTTCAGTCAAATGATTTACATCCAGTTAATAACTACTACATTTGATTCTTAAGAATTGTCCCACTTTTAAGATTTGTGAGGATTATTTTAAACAAACGGTCTAATTCCTAAACCTAAGGAGTGGAGGGGTACTACATTGCCAAGCCAGCTCAATGGTTTTTCAGCGACAACCATCAAAAGTTCTGATTAATGATTTTATGAAAACACGCTAAACTAATTGCACTTCTTTATATTATGAACTTATGAAGTAACCGTCATTCAATAAAATTTTCATTCTGAGTCATTTGGGAACATCGTCTTTAGTTCACTAACACGGGGCAAGGGTTCATGCATGCATCTAACCCCCTACCCCACAATTTGCATGAGCATCGAGCTACCAAGGTAACATTGTTGTTGTTGTTCACACAATCAAAACTTCAATACTCAGTTTGAATTATATAACCAATCAACCATTTCATAAAACCCCAAAGCTTCCTCACAAAATCACAAACACAGAAATTTCTTACACCATGGACACGAGCACGTACCTAAGGTCCAGAACGACGAATCGGTCTTTACAGGATGCTGGAAATCGTGCTGACAAAAGTAACAAAACCCCAATTAAATCAATCAACAACTTTCTAACAAACTTCATCATACAAATTTCATCTAAATAATAAATTCAATCACTTGACAACATCTACTCCCTTTGTCTCCATCATTTGTTTATCTTTGAATAAAATACCCATCACGAATAATATAAAAGGTAAACAAATGATTGAGACCGAGAACCTAATAACTAAACAATTAACTTAATAGCACTAACATTGAGGTAAGGAGGATTTCCTTTAATCCCAACTTCAACATGTTTTGATTGAATTTTGCAATGAAATAGCTTGGTTGGCACATTTTGGGGCAAATCTATGTACATGTTCACTTCATCTAGGGTTTGATCCCACTCAAACACCTTTTGACCTAAAAATTGCAATCAACAATCAAAAATCCCCAAATTAATCAATCAATTGTAAACTTAATTAGCATTATTGATCAAATGAAGGAGAAATAGATGGAAAATTGTACCGTTGTGAACGAAGGAATGGCGTTTATCAGGAGCTAATTTATCCGACATTTTGTTCTTAGTCTTTTGATTTAGGGTTTGGTTCTGGTGATCAAGGAAGTGTGATTATTGGAGAATAGAGAGAGTTCGAGAATGAGAGGGTTTGGGGTTAGAGAATCAATCATCCACGGTGGTCGACCACACTCGAAAATTGACGGTGTCCCTCGTTTTTACGCTTGAGTTAGATAAATGATTAACTAATACTCGTATAATTCTCGTGCAAATGCACGGCTTTTTTTAGAGGAGGATATTAGAGTTTATAACAATTAATTTACAATAATTTAACTCATTTTGAAATTTAAAGAGAAACTATACTATCGTTTTGTTTCATATGATGAGTTGTAAAATAGAAGATTCAATAGTTTTACTCTGATTAAGATTTGTGTGTTATGTGAATACTATTTTATCAATATTGTTTTTAAAGAAAATGATATTATATAATTACATATTTACATCCACTAAAAGCATCAATAAAATATTAACTGATGATTTTTTGAGTAAAGATAAATATTAAGAAAGATTTTATTTATTTATGGCATGTAAATATAAAAAGCATAATAATGAGATTAATAGAGAGTGAGGATCATTATTAGAAGCTGAATAATTAGGAGGGAAACTTGAGCGGGAAAAATTAGAGTTTTGTTAATCTTTTAGTATATAGGGGATGTTTATATCATCGTTTTTATGCTTGAGTTAGATAAACGATTAACTAATATATTCATCTAGTGATTTTATGGTTTGACGTTATCATTCCACTTGTTCATGATTACGGTTTTTGTAGGTTCGCAATGTCATGGTTTTACACGATGACCTACTATTCACACGATGGGTCTAGAAACGAGGATGCACGTAGACATGTCAATAAGAACATACTAGGGTGTGCGCAAGTTCAAACTGAGAATCGGTAATTGCTTAAAGAAAATAGGTAAAATAATCACCAAAACTAAGGTTTACATTCCTAAAAATCCGCTATTAGAGGTCGATAAACTCAAAATTTAAGTAAAGCTAGTTTTACCTTTCTCGTAATTATAAGCTAGATATACTTATATCTACTAGTTGTTGTATCGCGCGCGTTTCTACTAGTTGTTGTATCGCGCGCGATACAACAAGATATTATTATTCGCGAGTAGATGTTTGCCTAGTGTTTACTTTATTTGTTCAAATTTATTAACGACAAATGTAGTCTAAAGTTCGTAATTATTTGGTAGCACAATAACTGGCAAGTAGTGGCAAGAGCGTCGAATCGTAATTAGGAACACAACTATCAACATTTTAATAAACGGTTTGTGAAGTATTAAGCAAGTGATGGACAGACAGTTTTAAATAAAAGAGGAACACCACTCTCGATTTTTATAAGGATTATAACCCTTAATCTTATGAGAATATGAATGGCGTTGCAACTTGCAACAAACTAAATCCAACAGTGAAATAATGTTTTACATCCATAAACATTTAATCTTGCCAACAAACGTATTTTCAGATTATAAGACTTCAAAACCCGTTGACCACCTTTGTAGGGCATCTGAATACACCAAGCATGACTCATATATATTTGTAAGCGTGTCGTAGCCTATCACTGTACTCCTTTTGATACTTGTAATTCAGTTTCTCAATCTTTTGAGGTCAATATATGGACCACATGAGGCAGAGAGCCAAGACGTGCCTTAGACTTCAATCGATTCTTGATACTGGATAGATCCTTCTTCAAATACTGCAAGAACATATATACGAGCAATAAGAAAAAATTTCTAAGATTTATCCATTCATAATGCAGGTTAGAAACTATAATATCTAACTCCCTTTTTGACATAAATCCCAGATACATTGATCAAAAGATCAACAAAATAAAGCATGTTCATTAAAGTGTTGTACTTCAGCCTTTCTTCTCGCCCCATAATGTCATATCAGAATATCAACAACTATCTTTCTAATATCCTAGAGTTAGTTCATAGTTATATGCTCGATAATTTTTTGATGGATGGAACATCCAGTCCATTCGAGGGACCGAATTCTACACATCTGATTGGCACAATCTACAGCCTCGACTAGTAAAGATCATGGATTAGTAAAAACAAGCACATTGCAGCAAGAAACCGCTTCTTGACATTAATAAATTGCCTCTCCTTGCCTCCCCTTCCCTTTCACTTACATCCTTAAAACTGCAATTTAACCATGGTGTTAAAACTCGGCTTGATGCTTGATGAGGCTGTCGCAACCCTATCAAAAATAACCAACAATATTCTAACTAAAGTAGCTAGGGAAGTCGGGATCGTATCCACAGGGAGACAAATG